>OZ010723.1:15046684-15099184 GCA_963932345.1 Ophion ventricosus | reverse complement strand
CGGAAGCGAGTATATCCCGCAAATGGAATACGCGAGAGCAAAAGAGCCATTACGTTGAAACGTTAAACGAACGCGATAGGGTGGAAATTGTCTCGGATTTTCCAGATGTGAGATAAAAAACAAAAAGAAGCGCGCGGGTATGCGCGACCGGAGCGTAGAAAAATGTTTTCTCTTCATACGTACGTTTGTGGCTATGTAAGTTCATAAACGTTTGGGATTACTCACACCGGTGTAAACGGCGCAAGCGAAGCTGCCCCTGCGCACCGATCTCCAGCAGCAACAGGACTGCATGATTGCCATGCCGAGAGCACATGGGTCCGATCCTCCAAAGTCCACCACCTCGCCAACCTTGTTACACACACCTTTCGTAAAATCCCTTTCTTTTGTTCTATTTTTTTTCTTCTCTCTCTCGCTTACCGTCACTCGTACGACCAGAGACGTGTACCTTTTCAAACTCGAGTCTCCCCTGCCTCGTCTTCTCTTCGTTTATCGCAATTCATTCCAAGCGTCCGCGCTCGCGAGGTTCGCAAACGTTTCGCAAAATTATTTCCACAAATCATCCCACCGCGTTCGTCCCGTTTCCCAACGCGAAACGGAAGTGACGTGCCATTTTTTTTTCGCGATTATCAAGAAAGCTTAGCTTTTTTTTCTTTACGCCTATGTGCAAGCGATAGCATTTACATAAACAGATAAATAGTTCATAAGCATACATACACGCACATTGGTGAATATATTTTTAGTTATGCGTGTGTATGCTTGTGCATATATTGTATGTATTATATTTGTCCTTCTATATATTGCGTATTGCAATTTATATATTACATATATATATATATATATATATATATATATATATATATATATATATATATATATATATATATATATATATATAAATATATATATGAACTCTATAAGCGGAGGGCGAGAAAACAAGTGAGAATACGGATGAGGTTGCAGCACGCGCGGCTTTTTCGAACGTGCCGCGAGAAGCAGTCGATTTTTTTTCACATTTTGTGGAAGGGCGAAAGTTCGCAAAAATTTCGTATATATATGTGTGTGTGTGTGTGTGTGTGTGTGTGTGTGTGTGTGTGTGTGTGTGTGTGTGTGTGTGTGTGTGTGTGTAAATACACACGTGATTTGATTGAGTTACTGCTCTATATAACTCGGTCTCTTTCTATCGCACGCGCGCGCGTTTTCTATCGGGTTCCAACAAGTGTATATCTCTCCGTTGTTGAAGCCAGCTCGTGGCGTACTGAACGTCCACGAGGATCGCGCGCTACGTAGCCTCGTACACTCGGTAGTAGCGGAAATCAGGCTATAGCTGTGGAGGAAACTGCTAGGGCCTGATACGAGCACGTAGCTCGTGGCCGCGCTCTTTCTCTCTCCCTCTCTCTCTCTCTCTCTCTCTCTCTCTCGCTCTCTCTCACTCTCTGGCTCTCTCTCTCTCTCTCTCTCTGGCTCTCCCTCTCTCTCTTTCTCTCTCTCTCCCTCTCTCGCTCTCCCTCTCTCTCTTTCTCTCTCTCTGGCTCTCTCTCTCTCTCTCTCTCTCTCTCTCTCTCTCTCTCTCTCTCTCTCTCTCTCTCTCGACGCTACGGCGATTGTGACGAACGCATGCGCCACCCACCCTCGTATTTATATACGTATATACGTATAGATACTTTCTTTGGAAATATTTGGTACACCGATTCTTTTCTTCAACACCCTCGCATCGTCCGTACTCGGACGCCTCGCGCATTTCATCCCCATGTATCCGTAGGTACGTATGTACACCCGTGGTACATATTTATAGACGGCGTATCCCCTAACCCAAACAAACCCAAACCACCGCGACCTGTGGGTGTCCTATGAAAGCCTCCCCCCCCCCGGTCTAGTTGGAAATTCTTTCGTACGGCTATCGCATGTACGCTCGTCGGTGCATATTTTATTTATTGCCAAACTGTTCGACAAACAAATCCGTACGTCTACATGCGTTTTTTTTGTTCAATATTTTATTTGATTTATTGCTAAATAGTTGGTATTAACATCTACGTCGTCATCGTGCCTCTTTCTCTCTCTCTCTCTCTCTCTGTCCATTTCCATCTCCTCTTTAGATATAAAAAGGGGGAACGAGTAAACAGGAAATCATGGCAAAATATGGGCGAGTATATGTAGTTGAGGATTTACGAGAGGACGTAGAGATCGGCGCCGCGATTTGGTTCCGTTGGGAACACAAGATTATCGAGCTCATCTTCCGTCGATACATTGCGTGCCCGCTTCAGTTTTTCCCTCAGTGCCTTCACGAATTGCGATACCTCGCTCTTGGTCGTTATGGCGACGACGCAACCGCCCCACCTGCGAACACCACGAGATCGAGAAATATAGAGAGAGAGGAGAAGAGAAAAAAAGGGAGAGATGGCAAATCAAAAGGAACAAAAGAAATATAGACGGATCGGGGACGAGAGAAAAAAGGGAAGTATACGCGGGATAAAAAGAGAGAAGCTCTAGCGCCTTATCCTAAATATGCTTCTTAGAGAAGGAGAGAGAGAGAGAGAGAGAGAGAGTAGCTTGAAATTGCCAGGAAAGCCTTACTTTTTATCTACTATAATTATCTTTTTCTCACGCGAGAACAAATGTTCTTTACCCTGACGATAAATTTCCTCTCTCCCTCTCTTTACATTCCACATGCTTGCGCGCCCTTTTCTCGCGATAAACCACGGTTTATCTTTCGTTTCGATTATCAATCGAGAGAAGGTCTGAAGAATTATTGAGTCGGTAGGACGTGGGCAGTGCTGGCTGGAATAAAAGTAAATATACAAACAAAGAAAAACAAACACGCCAACTAACCCGGCACCGGTGAGTCGTGCGCCCTTTGCGCCACAATCCATCGCCATTTGCACAAGCTCATCCACGTACGGATGACTGCACTCGTAAAGTTTCCTCAGGCTAGCGTGACTCTTGCTCATCAGATTGCCAAGATTCTGTATGCGTTCCTCGTCGGTCAATTCGCTGTCCTCGCTCACGCGACGAAATGTCAATACCCTCGCCGCCTCTGTCAATTGTACAAGTAACGTACGCGTGCGCACACAACCACACATGTGTATATATATATATGGAACGGGTCTAGATGAGATTTTAATTGCAGACGGGCAACGCGGAACAACCCATACATTAATTTTCATCCCTATCAATCTCGTAGTTCCCGTGGGTTTCGATGAAATGGGATATTTCTTCTAGCCTTTAATAAAGTTACTCGATATTTCTATAGCATTATGTATATAGATTGTGAATACAATTTGTTTTTTTTTTATGATGCTACGTCGTGGCATTGGCGAAGCAGCGAAAAAGCTAGTGCTTTTGCTCGCGTGTAGGATAGATATATTTATTTATACGTACGTGTATATTGAGCAAAAGTTTGCAGCGCAAAGCCACGCGATCTAATATTATGTCGAGGTGTATTGCGGGTAAAAAATTAATGAAATGCATACGAGGAAACTTTCGAAATTTCACGGGCCAAAGAGAATTTCAAACAGACGCCTCCGGGCTGTACGAAATGAAATTTCGGGCAATACAAATTTACACGGGATGGCAAATCGATGCGCGGTCCTTCCGTCATAGCTTTGATCGTTAACCGGCTCTTCGCATCGAGACCTATTTCTACACGAGCACATACGTGTATGTGTTTACACGCTTATAGGGGTTGCCCGTAAGGGTTGAAAATAAGATATAGCCGGATAACGAAAAAAAAAAAATCCATCCGAAGGGTTGTCGTATATGATATAAGACCCGTGCCCACTTGCTCGCTTGTACGCGACGTTTCGCGTACTTTTTTCTTTCTTTTTTTTTTTGCTGTGCGAGACCGGAAATCGATCATGCGGAAATTTTCTTCGTCGTTCACGGGAAAATTCATTTCTGATCGTTTTCACGGAAAAGCGCGAGAGAGATAAAAATCCCTCACATTTTTGATATTCAAACAGCCGATTACAATTTTTCCCGATTGATATTCGACGCCGTGTCACGCAGATTAGATACGATATTGCAATCGAAAATGTCTCTCTTTGGCAAATACCAATTCTCAATGAAAATATCTATATGCGCGGAAGTTTCATCCCCGTTTGCCTCTGATCACACATTACGGAAAAGCAGACGACGCGAAGTACGCTCGAAATGTAATTATAACACCCAATGTGTGAAGTACGAAATCTATTAACGTATCAAACACACATCATTCAATCGGCTGGCGCACCTCTACGGATTATTAACGCTTCAACGTTTTCGTAATCAATCAATTGGTTTTGCTTCATATCTCCATATTGCTGCAATTCGCATACATTTACCATCCATATGTTCTACTAATTTTTTTTAAGCTTGATGCCAACAAAAATTATACGTTTTTAGGTTTGTCGTACAGTCTCTGATGATAAGTGATTATTCTGGATTTTTTGTTTCTTCGATTGAAAAAGAAAATATGCGAATGGTTGATATTCAAATGAATAATATTAATAAATATATCCAACGTAGGTAGTCATGTTAATAAAAAAAGATTGGATGAAGCACTTCTATGAATTATTAGGAGGAGGAGGATAGAGAGGGAGGAAGGGGGGGGGTAGAGGAAGAATAGAAGGAAGAGGACATATGGACGACAAGGGAAAAGAGGGAAAATGATTCAAAGGAAATGAAAAGAGCACTAAGAGGCATGAAAAATAGAGGCAAAAATTGCAAGATTCAAAAGAGGGAGGGAGGCGGAACAAGAAAAATCAGAAATGGAAATATAACAACGAGGAGTTGGAAATTGTTAAGGAATACCATTATTTGGGGGTAGTTTTTTCCACAGGAAACACCGAGAAACACATTAAAAATGTGACGGAAAGAATTAGAAAAGCCACGAACGTGACATGAGAAATATTTAAAAGGGCAGGAAGGGCAGCCTGAAAAGATGACTACATCTGGTGAATGCGATTGTTAAAAGTAGGATTTTATATGGGAATGAAGTACGGGGGTGGAAGAGAGACGGGAGCTAGTGGCAAGACTCCAAGGGGGCTATCTTGAAATGACTATAAATCCAATTACGAACACGCCAAACTATATATGGCGGGTGAAAGCGAGGTGTAGATGATGTATTACGACGGAAACATGAAAGAGAGTGGCAAACTACTTGATAGAGATAATGAAGTTGCGGGAAGAAAGATGGCCGAAGAGATGCCTCAAAGACGAGGCGAGATGAGTGTTAAATGGGGACCCAACAAAATGGGGAGAAGTAAAAAATGCAATGGAGGAAACATCTAGAAGAGATAAACGCACGGAGAGCTATAGCAAACGATGATATTACGGAAATCGAGAGGATAGTAGAAAGAGGGAGGAGAACAAAAGTCGACCAAGAAATCCAACGTGATTGGAACAAAATTCCGGCAAACGAAAATCGTTCATTTTTTATTTTGGAGGCTGATTTTGAGTCGTTTTACCGATAACTCCAATTAAAAAGTTGGGGATCCCCATACGGTGGGAGGTACGATTTTTATCAACTTTCACCCCTCGATAAGGGGTGAGTTCCAGCAAACGAAAATCGTTCATTTTTTTTCGGAGGCTGATTTTGAGTTCTTTTACCGATAACTCCAATAAAAAAGTTGGGGTTTCCCATACAGTGGGAGATACGATTTCTGTCAACTTTCATCCCTCGATAAGGGTGACTTCCGGCAAACGAAGATCGTTCATTTTTTTTGAGGCTTAGTTTGGCTCCTTTTACCGATAACGTCAATAAAAAAGTTTGGGATCCCCATACACTGGGAGATACGTTTCTTGTCAACTTTCACTCCTCTCTAAGGGTGACTTCCGGCAAACGAAGATCGTTCATTTTTTTTGAGGCTTATTTTTGGTTCATTTATTGATAATTTCAATTTAAAAAGTTGAGGATCCCCATACGATGAGAGATACGATTTTTTTTCAATTTTCACCCCCCATTAAGGGTCGGTTCCTTTTGCCGAATCCCCTTAAAAATTTTTGTGTGATCTTTTATAGGCGCCCAGAATCGAACTGTCTAATAAATTCATTGAATTTCAAAAGTAAAAAAGAAAATTCTTTGCGCCGCAACTTAGCGAACTTCAGACCCATAAAAATCGACGTACTGGACGCAATACAAAATCAGGAAGAATAACATAGAGACAGCTATACTTACATCCTCCCAATAAGTATTGGAAGGACGTAAATATAGTGGGCGAAACAAAAGAAACTTGGGCAAGATTAATATGTGGAAATGTGGGAAATGAAGAAAATAAAGGGGTATAGCGATAACAAGTGCAGAGTTTGTCAAAAAAGAAGTATAAATTAAATAAATAGTCCTAGGCTTAAAATAATAATAATAATGATAATAATAGTATGAAAAAGAGAGAGAAATTTATTATTTATTTATTTCATTGTTTAGAAGTTATACTTGGCAGGAGGAAATTGAGGCCATTGGAATTTAAACACACCTCACGTTTTTTTTGGTAGGAACGTACTTCTCTCTCTCTCTCTCTCTCTCTCTCTCCCGTTCGTTCTCTCGTGTGTTCTCCAAATCAGCGATACAACACGCTCGTATCCACTTATACAAATGAGAAAACCATCGATGATCTCCGTGAATAAATAACGAGGCTCATATACATACACATGCACATGTGCTCGCTATTCGCCCAGAAAAAAAGTACATTTATAATTTGCTAATGATGCAAAATCTGGGCACTCTTCCCGAGGACGATCTTTTATCACGCGTGATTTTATCTTTTACCCCTATTTTAATTTCGATAATGAAGAAAAGAAAATATTTCATGGCAAAAACATTGCGATAAATAATTGTGGGGTACTTTTTATTCGCGACGTTGAATTTTTGCTGTTGGTAATTTCGTGAAATTTCTAATTTCACGACGAGGGTTTGAAAAGCGTAGAAAATTACGGTAGGAGTTTCGGCTCAGGGGGGCATCTTTTTTTTGCGAAAAAGGTACGTAAAGATCCCGGGAAATAACGGAATAAAACGTTCTTTTTTTTTTTTCCGTTCAAACCCCCAATATCGGGTTGTATCCTTATGTGCCGCGTATCTATATATGTATATGAGGTTACCTTGGAATACGTGAAGGGCTCGCTGTTTAAGCTTGAAAACTCGTTGGGAACCCTCGAAATCCCTCACCGCGAGTGACTTACTCTCAAGATTTTGCTGCGTCGTCTCAAGTATATCGCAGAGCTGCGAAAAAAAAAAAAAACGTATGAAAAAAGAAAAGAAAGAGAACGAGTGAAGGGCACGGGTGTGCGCGTATGTGTTGCGGATTATTTTTTATCCCTTTCGAGAGAATTGTACAGTTAAGTCTCGATCGCACAGGGTCGTACCCTTCCAAATCTTCCTCGGCTATTCAAAGAATGATCAAAGAATAGAAGAAATTAGAAAAAAATTTAACATCAAATTCGAAAGTAATTTTATTTATATGTTCAAAAATGATTATTTTATCGGATAAAAAAATATTCAAAAGAAAAAGGTTTCGACGAAGCGACGAATATTCAATTTTTTTAATATGAAAATAAGAATCTACGAGTCCATTTATTAAAAAACGTTCGTTTGGAAAATTGTCTCTCACGAATGATTATGCCGCATAAGAGCCAAAGGATCAATAACTCGAATGTAAACGAAGAATATTTCTTATTCGTCAGAAACCAGCAGAGAAAAAGAAAAATCCTCAAATCATTATGATTATTTTTGTTCTAAAGAATGGACGCTGAGTGGATACTTGTTTGAAGTGGGGTCGGGGTTGATCGATCGCTCGAAACGAGGCTCAACTGTACGCTTTAATGAATGGTTTGTCGCCTGCAGGTACGGGTCGTTAGATCCAAGTTTTTCTATATACATGTGTAAAGTGTGCAGGGGGTAGGATTTACCTCGTCGAGACTGTAAGGCTCCTCGTGTAAATCGCTCAATACCAAACGAACCATTTCGTCGTGGCTCTTGACAAGTTTATCCTGGAGATCTCTCAGTTTCTCGATCTCCTGCCATCTCTCGCCTCGTCGCTTCGCGATTACCTATTAAATTGTGTTTCTCGATCGAGTTTGTTTACATCTATAGCTTGCGATCGATGCTCGAATTCGCCAGAATAATTAAACCACGAAATTCGATTCTCGCTATTAATCTTGCGAAACAGAGGTATTCCAAGGTTATTTCGAAGAGAAAAATTGTCTCAAAATATTAGGGGGAAAAAAAAGGCAACAAACGAATGGTAGAAAAATATAAATAGGGATCGAATGATTGTTGGTGGTGTGAAAATGAGAAAAGGGAACTGTTTTGTAACGATACCTGGGCAGCGAGGCGGCACTCGCTGACTCTGAGGTTAAAGTCGCCGCTGGAGGCTTTATTGTGATAAGCCAAACTGTGAGCTATTACGAAAACCGCCGAGGGTGGCAGCTCGACGTCACTCGCTCGCAAAGGGTTGAACTCAATGAGTTTCGCCGTACCTTCGAGAAATTAGAGGAGACCCCCCCCAAACCCCGTTTTAATCGTTGCGAATAAGTTCGTCCCAGCCGGCGCTGCGTCATCGGGGAATAATGAATCCCTGACTTTCCGGTCAACTAAACACGAGAGTATACATTGGTCGCTTTGAAATTACTTTTTTTTTCTTCGCGTCAAACATTGCTTCGAGTCCGCTCTCTCTCTCTCTCTCTCTCTCTCTCTCTCTCTCTCTGTGATTTGAAACACGAGACTTGTATTTTTTCTTCGTCTCCTCATGAATTATACAACAGGCGTCTGCATAAAAAGCCCGGCGGGGATGAAACGCGCGCTCGTTTAGAAGAGTAACGTACGATAACGGGTCTCGCGATGCGCGAACACCCACACACACACACACACACATACACACACCGCGAGAAAAAACGAGGGTGAGGTGTGTAAGCGTGTGAGGTAGATGCATAAAACTTACCGCGTTTACCGAGGAAAGCGATCGCCTGATCCATTCCACCCCCTTGAGTACCGATATAACGTTCGGCTTTCGCGCTCACAGTTGCTAGCTTTTCCCTCGATACGCGACACTGAAAAGTACCAAATTCTCTCAATAATTTATCCTGCGTCCTTATGTACGAATGCGCGTACTCAAGTAATCAGTTACTGGTATTTTATATGATAATAATAATGATAGCGTTTCGAGTTATTATATGAAATGAAACTGTAAACAGAAGTGGACATTTACACACATGTTATGGCTATTTTTTTTATTATACTATGCACGATTATTATATGTTGTAGTAGCCTTCTTCCTCATTTGCATTATATGTAAGGTGGGGTACAGTGTGTCACTTTTTTTTCTAACGAATTTTCACTCTCATCGAGGTAGTCTGATTAGAAAAAAAGGTCATAACCGATTTTGGGAATGACCTTTGGGCGTACAATGAAGCTCCCATTTTTTTGAAAAAAGATTCAAAATACCAAAATAATGGGATCGACAGAAAATTTGCGGCTTGGCTCATCGTACCCCATGGGTGGGGTGCGATGTATCATATAGGTGGTTACAGTGTGCCAACTACCGCGAAACGTATTTTTAATAATTCATTGTAGATTGCTATTAACTTTCTTTTGGCCACCCGAAACTTGCATTAATATTAGATGAAGTAAAAAGTTCTGAGCGTTTTTTCGCTTTATTTCGACGATGAAATTAACATAGGATTATCCGATTTAGATCAAATATGCGCCGTTTTGTTCGATAACTTTTGTCCATTTTGAAGGCAATTTCATAATTCCGCGATTGAAGGAGCCCTCGTCCCTATTGGTAAGAAAATTGACCAGCTCATTTTCACAAGCCTCTCTTGAGGCCAGTTTTGTACTATCAAGAAAATTTTTCCAAATGCTTGAAAAGGTGATAATCGCTTGGTGCCAGGTCTGGACTATACGGTGGGTGCGATAGAACCTCCCATCCAAGCTCTCGGAGCTTCTGGCGCGTCGTTAAAGATATGTGCGGCCTGGCGTTGTCTTGATGGAACACAATACCCTTCCTATTGGCCAATTCTGGCCGCTTCTGGTCGATCGCCTGCTTCAATCTGGTCAGTTGTTGACAGTAGGGGTCCGAATTGAGTGTTTGGCCCGATGGGAGCAGCTCATAGTGGATGATTCCCTTCCAATCCCACCAAACACACAGCAAAACCTTCTTGGCCGTTAATCCGCGCTTGGCGATCGTTTGGGCCGGTTCACCGCGATTGGACCACGATCTTTTTCGGCTGTTGTTCTCGTGTGTGACCCAATTTTTCATCGCCAGTCACCATCCGCTTCAAAAATGGGTCGATTTCGTTACGTTTCAGCAAAGAATCGCAGGCATCAATTCGGTCCAAAAGGTTCTTTTGCGTCAATTCGTGTGGCACCCATACATCGAGCTTCTTCTTGAGATCAGCCTTATGCAAATGGTTCCAAACGATTTTCTGGCTAATCTTCAGTTCCTGGGCAATGGAATAAGTGCTTACATGCCGGTCCGACTCGACGATTTCCATGATTTTATCGATATTTTCGACGATTGGCCTACCAGAGCGTGCCTCATCCTCGACGTCCATATTACCAGAACGGAATCGTTGGAACCACCGCTTTGCTGTTGCATTCGATACTGTATTGGGTCCGTAAACAGCACAATTTTTTTTGGCCGCCTGCTCCGCCTTTTCACCTTGGTCGTAGTGGCACTGAAGAATGTATCGAATTTTCTCTTTTTTTTTACCTCCATTTCGGAACGCAGTAACACACAACTGGCTTCACCAAACACAAAACTGTCAAAGAACTTTTTTTGAAGCGTAATGTCATCTTTAAATCGCCGTATAGTATGACCCGATGCGATGTATACATCGTGAGATATGGCTCACGAAAGACATCTAGCGGAAAACGCTCAGAACTTTTTACTTCACCCAATATAAATCATGGTCCAACACGAAAAATTTCTGAATTTGCGCGCTACGAACCTCCGAGAAATCGCACGTCGTTGACAGCGGCCCGTGACACATTGCGCTTCTTCGGAGTGTCGTCACTTCTTTGTTTCCTCATTGTGAGTCGGGACATTGTGCCCCACATCTCGGTGACACACTGTACCCCACTAGTTAAATATTTGATTATTGATGAAAATAACTATCGATTAAAATACGAATGGAAAAACACAAGTCACCGAGCTCATCATGAATAATAAAACGATCGATTAGGACCGAAAACCCGAGCCGCTACAGAAAGTCACGTTATATTTCACGTTTTTCCGGCGAGCGAAATATTTTTCTTTCCAAGCCTCAAGACAATTTTTAATTTTCAATAATTCTCTGTGAGCTGCTATCGACTTTGTTTTAGGCCTGACGAAACCAAATATAAATCGCGGTCCAGCACGAAAAAATTTCGGAATTTACGAGCTACAAATCTCCGAGAAATCGCATCTAGCTCACAGTTACCCGTGATACATTGTACCCCACTCTCCCCTAATTTTACAAAATGGTATTATATTGCAAGGGAAGAGGAGCCGTGTCATCATCGGAAACTTGAATTTTCTAAATTACGTTTTCTAAAGGCTCGCTCTTTCGACCTCCCTCGTTTCTTCATAGCAGAAAATTTAGGGAATAGCTGGATAAAAAAAATGATGTCGAATGATTAATGATTGTCCGGATGACCGAGAAATTGTGCTGCCAACGTTGTGGAACATTCGAGGGTGTAGTCGGCACGAGCTTGTCTCAAACAAAATTCCACATATAAATATATGGGTGTATGTGAGTGTGTGTGTGTGTGTGTGTGTGGTGATGATTTAGAAAGGTAGCGGGTGTTGGCCCAAACACTCGTATCGAAATGGCCCTAAAACGTAGCGAAGCGAGCAGCAAGAAAAATATCACGCGTATATACGCGCAGCTCCGCGGTCATGATGAAACGTTTTATATTCATCTTACTTTTTTCCGTTTTCTTTCGCCACCCGGGACACATTGCCAATAACTGTGCTCGGCCGAGTGTGCCACGAACAAACGTTGTTGTTGTTGTTGTTGTTGTTGTGATATACTCTCGCACTGAAATATTATTCATCGAGGATGATTTGGCGATGACGTGCGTGTACGTACGAAGCCCCAGCGAGAGAACAGATGAAAGATGGAAAAATTCTCTTTCGCTCTGTAGGTCGTTCGCCAAGGATACTCTCGCAACGTGAGCTTTACGCAAATTTGAATAGAACCTCTCACTTCGGTCCCGAGGGGTTAGAGAAAAGGAGCGAAAGAAAGAATAAAAAAATAAAAATAAAATATGTGCCCCTTTTCAGGAATCCGAGGAAAGACACGCTTTTCTCTTCTCGTTGATAGGAAAAGGCCGATTCTCCGAAGTCGTGATTTGTTTTTTTTTTTTTAATTTCTTTTTTTTTTGTTCATGGCCCTCGGAGCGAATAAAAAATAAAATAAAAAATACGCATGGATAGGCGAAGAAAAATTGAACGTTGTCACGGTACACGTGTACGTGTTATTTACCTTGGCGGCGTGTGTAGTGGCGAGCACAGCAGCCGATACGAGAGCACTGGAGCTCGAAAGACCCGAATTGGCGGGTATGTTGCCCCACACGGTGGCCAACATTCCCCGAGGAGTGAGAGGAATACTTCCTTTATCCGCGTGTCCCACGATCCTGCTGTGCATCAGCTCCATTGCACCCTTGACGCCACAAAGGAAATAACTGTGCCACGAGGGACTCCTCGCCTCCGACGTTTCCTCCTCCAACACTCGTCTGTACCGAAAAGACACGATACACGCAACACATTGAAATAGTCAGCGAAGCTATATGTACTCGCGATATACACTCGCCCACCTCTCGTAGACTCATCCTCGATGAAAATCCTACTCTGCATATACCGCACGCGCTCATACATTCGTTTCTACTTCCCATTCTCGAGGGAATCGAAGTCTCCTCGTTCCCTCTCTTCTCCCTTAATGAATGCGCGAGCAGAGTTTTACCTACCCGAGGTTCGCGAAATCGTTGAAACGAAATTCCGGATACCGTTCGTTCGTGACATTGGTCAAATGAAATTCGTTGCTCGCCGTATGAGTTGTCGCGACCGCTACCAATATGTGATGCTCGATTGCCATCGGGCAAACAGCGTAGCCGCAATAATCGATGTGCTCGCCTATTAAATTCACCCTGCCAGCACATAATTGTACGCGTATGTTGAACAATTATCAGAGACAGGTAACTCGCCTTATTGCCCAGCTCTAAACTCGAGCCAATCGATCATCGACCGTACAAAACGTTTGCGAATAATCTTGGTCAACGAGGACTCACCGCCCTGGCACTCGAACGATGAAATCTGGCCGCACGTTGAATCTTTCGTGGAATAATTTAGCTAAATCCACGATGCGCCTCCTCAACGTATCCTCGCATTCGTACAGCTTCAATATTGGCACAAACGGCTCGAAATCCTCACCCGTATTTGTCGATAATTCTGACATTATGCAGAATTTCGCTGTTTCTCGGTTTTGCCCTGTCGAGGAAAAGGAGCAAAAGAATTTGTTTCTTAAATGTGTGCCTGGACAAGGGAACAATGAAAAGGTCGTGTTCTACATTTTGCTTCCCCAAATACTCGTCAGGGGAAGGGGTGGACGGGCGTTTTGTATATTGGCAGGATTAGCTCTTTCGTGCTGTCCTTGAAATTTTTTTACCGCGTCATAATAGCGGATCATCTGGATCATACTTTATGTTCATACTTTAACACTAGATTTACCAGACCAGTCATTTTGACTGGTCGTGCAATTTCAATTGAAAATTCCTACTGCATGTAAATTTGCTTTCCGAAATGATGTTATGACTTTTGTAGCTATTAGTAGAGAATACATTTTATGAACTTAATGTTACTTTATATATATATTCGTAACAAATATATTTTTTGTTATTGACACTTATACCAGTACCTGGTCTGGTAAATCTAGTGTTAAGAAGGTACGATCATTAAGAATAATCCAACTTTCGGGCCGGAAATTTTTATATGATGTTGACGAATAAGTTTTGCACGCTTTGAAACAAATTTACGCTATTAGGTGTATGACTTAATGTTTACAGATTTTTCAGCATATTTATTTAATATAAAAAAAATAGAGAACAACGAACTTAATCTTGGAAATATTGTCCATCGTTTTCTATGACCTTGCGCCATCTCTCAGGTAACATACGAATGCCGTCTTGAAAATTAGCATTCTCCTTAACTTGTCATTACTCTCAGAAAAAAAAACAAACCAAAAAAAAAAAATGTCTATCGTCGTGATGAAATTCGCGTATGTTTGCGAATCTAGCAAGGGGAGCTATTTCCGGTTTCGTGGATGAGCGCGTCCACTGTGCAACGTGTTCTCTTCGCATTAAACGCGAAACAAACCTCGGTACTGGACTTAGGTCATACGGATATAGGCATTAGGGTTGTGTTGCATCTGGCTCGTGAGATCGGACAGCACTGTTCTCGGAACACGATGATAGGATTGCTATAAGCTTGTGAGATTACGGAGCAAGTTCTCTACAGGGCGTATTGAAGGAGAGCACTGCAACACCGACAATTTCAATTTAGTCGAATATACACGTTCCTTGTATTCATCCGTACTTAGACTGACTACATCACTCAATTAGTTGCACTTAAACAAAAAATTTTAACAAGAAAATTGATGGACTTCCCCGTACGATTTTTCTTTCCCGGTGTATAATAATAATTTGACACGCACGGCTATATTGTTTATTCATTACGTCATTTGATGAAATTCGGTATTTCGTTGACATTTATCATTCTTTTCCCGGCGTACACGGAGAGTATTAAATGTTAAAAATTACCGTGCAGTAACAGTAACCAGATGACAACCGTGAAACTTCGCTTATTATTACTGAGTAAAACACAGATTTTCACGAAAATAAAATAAAATTTCGTCTTCAGATAGAAAATTTTACCAGCTTTTCTAGCAAATTTCGATGTGTAACAAAATAAGCAAAACTTAAATTTTAAAAATATATAATATCAGCGAAATTTTACTCTGCATTTTATTATTTTATGCCTTTCAAAAATGTCTATAAAAAAGTATCGTCTTTATAACAGTTATTTTAAGATTTATTATAAAATTTAATGAGTGTTATAGGAAAATGTATTGTGCTCTCGGTAAAAATTATCGTGCGCGCTACCCTTCTTGGATAGTAAAATTTTAGCTACGTATTTGAAATTTTCTGTAACGTGAGTTAAAAAAAACTTGTCGCATACGAATTATTATGCTTTTCTCACTTGTCACCACATTGAAATATATCACGGTAATTTTTACCGTGAAATTCACGACAAAAATTACTTTTTAATTCTCTCCGTGTATGTTATAATTTGGCATGCGCGGCTGTATTGTTTATTCATGACCTCCACTGACAATTTTTTTCCTTTTCTCGTTGACATTTATTATTTCTGTTGTATTCTTTACGGCGTATATATTACAATCTGGCAGGCCCGGTAAAAAACTTTACAGTCATTTATTATTACCGTTGAGACAGACACAAAGACGCGACGTAGAAAATATCCGAGTATGAATGAGACCAGAAATGTTCCCCTATTGACCCACATAATGTGTTATATACATTTACTTATTCATAATGTTCATCTGCATTAATTCAACTCAATATACGTATGACCAACTATCCCTTTGTTTATATATATATTATATCAGCTACTTTATTAAGGTACATAAATATTCATTTGCGTACTTATTATTTGATAGCAGCGGTAGAAAGTTCGTCGTGCGTTACATCAACTCGGACAATTTCAACTAATTAACCTGAAGCAATACGTATTCTTATATACAGGGTGAGGCACATAAAGTGTTACAGAGCAATAGCACTTAAACTATTGATCATATTCAAAAATGTTTCAGACAAAAGTTTCAGTGTTCGAGAAGGCCGTGATACTGGACCACCCTATTTTTTTATCGGTGGAGGCGCTGAAGCTACGTCAAGGTCAACTCCACTTTTTTTTAAATGGAACCATGTATTTTTTTTCGCCTGACATTATTACCGATTTTAAGACGAATTCAGCGACCTACAACACGAGGTCATTCTAGTCACGCAAAGTATGAAAATAGTCGAAAAATCGAAAAATATCGGAATAATCACTTTCAAAGGATCCACTAACCTTGGTTTGGGTCCACCTACAGAAGATGCTCGAAGTGATGACCCTCGACTTGTAAGCACTTGTTAATTGTCTGATATTCAGGCGAATCCAACGACCTATCGTATCATGACCTTGAAATGATTTTTCACCAAAATACACGTGTAAAAACGGGAAATCGTGATGATATTGACAATAATAATATGCGAATAATGTAATTGAATTTTTTTTTCACAAAATTTATTGTAACAAATGTTCGAATTGATGACCATTAACCTCGACACATTTTTGAAGACGTCGGATGGAATGATTCTCTTGACCTTCGAATAGTTTGTGCTGTGTTAGCGGCGCAGCCTCTTGAAATTCGTTCTCGCATGTTCGCTTGACTGTACAATACCATTTTCGATACGGTTATTACATGTTACTTTGGATGGATACACTTGTCTACTGATTCTATTATCGGTAAATCGTAAACATTCTTCACTCTACTACAGTTTTACTACGTTACAATGCCAGTATTTACAAACATGAGAAACATCTCCGACTATTGTCATTATTGTATCCGTTCGATAACCCGCGCCTCTATCACACCAGAAACTATTCGAAGGTCAAGAGAATCATTAATACGACGTCTTCAAAAATGTGTCGAGGTTAATGGCCATCACTTCGAACGTTTGTTACAAATTTTCTGCACAAAAAATTCAATTACATTATTCGGATATTCTTATTGTCAATACCATCACGATTTACCGTTTTTACACGTGTATTTTGGTGAAAAATCATTTCAAGGTCATGATATGATAGGTCGTTGGATTCGTCTGAATATCAGCTACAACGTCTTAACAAAAAAAAACATGTTGCCATTTGAAAAACCATTGATGACCTTGAGAACGCAAAAACTATGACTTTAACAAAAATGAATTTTTTCACCACTGTATCAACGAAATCAATCAAATTACCTCCTGACATTTTTTTCGTCACTCTAAAGCCAACGGAGATCTTTGGGATGGTCACGTTAAATGGTTCACCCTGTGTATAAGGTAGAGGTGTTTGTAATGCTGTTCATTTCTCGGGTCGGTGATGATCACGTATACTCTAGAGTTACGCTAATTGCGACGCGCCCTCCCTCGCCCCCCCCCCACCCCCGCAGAGTTTCCCAAAGTTACGTATGCCCATTCGTAATAAACAGAAAGGTGAAACGTTGCCTTTTATTCGCATTCGCCCAACTTCCAGTCCTTGCTGTACGTGATGGAGGGTTGAGGAAAAAAAAAAAAAATTTACGAGCAGAAGCACGAAAGATTTTTATGGATTTAACGAAGAAGCGTGAGACGTAGTTTAAAGCGCGAGTGAGTTTGTGCGATAACGAGCGCGTCGCAGCAAAAATGCAATATGCCTCTTCGCGTCGTTGCACAGCGGGTAAAAGCGAGGAATGAGCGAATTGGCGACAATTGATACAAAGTATCGCGATAAATCTCAATAATCGTGTAGATATCAATATACGGAAAACGCGGGAACTCGCTGCTTCGGAGAATTTGGCTAGCTTGTTTTTTTTTTTTTTTTCTTTTCATTATTACTTTTTTTAATTGCCTCGTATATTTTTATACGTGGCCGAACAGAAATTCAATTTTCTTCCAAACCGATTTGAACGCGAAGCAGAAATGACGCAACGGTCTAGTCGAACTCCGGAAAGCCGTTGTTCCGCGATAATTAAAAAAAATAATTACATATCGGAGATCGAGTAAATCGCGCGAGTGGTTTTCTTTTCTTTTTTTTTTTTTTTTTCCACAATTTTCAAAATGTGCTCGGTAACTGGGTCGTCGCTGCACTTGTGCAAACTGTAATGTTATCATTTTGAAATGCCAATTGAAGAAAAAAAAAAAAAGAAAAAAATAAGCCGTGTTATCAAGTATATCTTGCCGACGAATGTCATACGAGTAAGAGAGGAGTCTCGGGCATGCGTAGTAGAGCGCTCGAAGAGAAGCACCGGTGTGTGTCTGCTGCGCGAACTCCCGAACGGGAAAGAACGGTCTGCTGCGCGTTCACGCGACGCTACGAGCAACCGAGAGTCACGAAAATAAATATAAACGTGCCCCCCCCCCCCCCCCCCCCGCGTGTTTATGTCCCTTCGTGAGGCAAAGATACGTCGAAGAATTTGGCAAAATTAAAACTTCAATGTCGCGTGTAGAATAATTCCTTACGCGGTACACTTACCCCCTGCAAGAACTGACGGCGGTGTTCGTCTGAAAATCACTGAACAAAGCGTGGCGCGTTCTTATCGTGGGAGGATGCGTGTTGATTAAACTTATCGTGTCGATGTGTGTGTTTTTTTCTTCCAGCAATCCCCCAGCTGTCGGACTCTAACCACACGTAGATGCCGTGTGTGCCCCGCCGGTTTTCTCACCGTACGACGAGCACTTTTATCGGTAGATTTTCCACACGTCGTAGCCCACGGTCGATACGAGGGGGTTCTTTTATTTTCGTTATCGTCGGGCCAGCCGAGTATCACTTTACCAGCAGCTGGACACTAGTCAGCTATCGACCGTCGACAAAGCAACTTCCTGTTTTACCGGAAGTCGGTAAATCAGGCACGCGGGACTCGAGTCTCGATCGTCGATAATATAGCTGCGTGGGTGTAACGCGTTGTGTACCGACTCGCGGATCAGGCGGAAATCTCATCTCGTAAGGACGTACCGAGCGAGGCCCGGAAGTGTAAAGAAAAAAACATTTATTGCACTTGCGCTACGGCCAACTTATCGTCCTTTCAATAGCATATAAATCTTTGGTCGCGCTCTCATCCCCGATGGCGATTCTTCGAGAACTCGGTCGAGAAGAACGCCCACGGTTGTTAGCGGCCTATCCGCGCGCCATATACGCGCGAACCATGATCGGCAGGCGGGGAAAACGAACGTAAGGACGGCTATCAACAACCTGACGGACCTGAGTTGCGGTTAGCGCGGTCACCAGGTGTATACGGAGGGAAGAACGGTTTATCGACTGGTGGGGGGGGGGGGGAGAGGGGGGGGGGGGGCGCAGCAGAGAAAAGTTAATCGGCAGGGGGGAAGAACTTGACGTGTCACGAATCGTGTGCGCGAGAGAAAGAAGGAGATTGAGAGGAGAAGTTTGCGCTCGTGAATCGTGACGCGACCGAGCGGCGCCTGATTTAGCCACGTTCTCGCCTGTATGTACACACTCGTTTGATTGGAAACCTTCTCTCCCGGAAGAGAGACAAAGAGAGAGAGAGAGAGAGAGAGAGAGAGAGAGAGAGAGAGAGAGAGGGACCTTCGAATATGGCCGCCATCATAGGTTCCCTCACGGCCTTCGGTTTCCAACTAGAAGTTACTAGAAATGTCATTGGATTTTTGGCAACCCAAATAAATCCAAAAAAAATAGAATTTACTAGAAATTTGATTTTGGTAAGGGGACTTCCATTACGTGAGCTCCAAATGCGGGGCGAGGGGGCTGGTAAAATCTCATTTTTTGGAAAGGGGTCAATGAAAATCTCACGTCAACTTTGTAATTCAGAAAATATACTGTTATAACATTTTGTAAGGTACAGGATGCAAATATGGACACCTTGAGGCTCAATTCATTCTAGAAGGGAAAATATTTTATGAAAACACGAATAATAACACCATTGCAATTGTTTTATTATATTTGGTAACAATCAGACTTACTAAGTATTTGTATCCTTTGTAATCAATTTGGTTTTTTTACTCGTGAAATGTCGATATTTCCATAGTGGTCTGAAAATATGGACAGGCACGTGTCAATGTTAACAGCACGGAGAGAATTAAATATTAAAAATTACCGTGCAGTAACGGTAACCAGATGACAACCCTGAAACTTCGCTTATTATTACTGAGTAAACACACAGATTTTCACGAAAATAAAATAAAATTTCTTCTTCAGATAGAAAATTTTACCAGATTTTCTAGTAAATTTTGATGTGTAACAAAATACGCAAAACTTAAATTTAAAAAATATATAATATCAGCGAAATTTTACTGTGCATTTTATTATTTTATGCCTTTCAAAAATGTCTATAAAAAAGTATCGTCTTTATAACAGTTATTTTAAGATTTATTATAAAATTTAATGAGTGTTATAGGAAAATGTATTGTGCTCTCGGTAAAAATTATCGTGCGCGCTACCCTTCTTGGATAGTAAAATTTTAGCTACGTATTTGAAATTTTCTGTAACGTGAGTTAAAAAAAAACTTGTCGCATACGAATTATTATGCTTTTCTCACTTGTCACCACATTGAAATATATCACGGTAATTTTTACCGTGAAATTCACGACAAAAATTACTTTTTAATTCTCTCCGTGAGTATGACATAAAAATAATAAAAATGTTTTTATTAATCTTCTGATTCTATTCTTAGGCATTGAGTTATTGCTTCGTTATCTTCTTCATTAATTTTAATCAAACATTTTTCTGCTCATACTCCTTGGAGTCAAGTTGCCTATGGATCGAGTAGGGAACGTGGTGTCGGAGCGCTACCCTACCCTATTTTTTTTTAACTAAATAACACTAAATTAAAGCCCTTATAGTGCACCTTGAACGTAATACTAGGCCTGTAATATGAAACCGGAATTTGCCCATAGATGGCCCTAGCTGTCAATGTAGTTAGCGTCAAGTCGCGTCATTGGCGCCATTTGCTTTGGTGACATCTGACAAAGATTTTTAACTCACAACAATACAAGTTTCATACCCTAACATAGTTTGTTATAGCGTCGAACATGTCGAATTTTGTGCCTGGAAATTACGATTTGCGGGCAGCATTAATTTTCTGTTACCATTTGAAGAAAACTGCTGCAGAATCGCGTTGAATGCTTGTCGAAGCTTACGGTGAGCATGCTCTTGGTGAATCACAGTGCTTTGAGTGGTTTAAAAAATTCAAAAGCAGCGATTGTTGACGTGAGAAACGAAGAACGTGGGAGGCCACCGAAAAAGTTTGAAGACAGCGAATTGCAAGCATTGCTGGATGCTAAAACCTGGCGAAACTGTTAATACTGAACGTTATCGACAACAAATGATCGATTTGAATCAAGCTTTGTGTGAAAAAAACGACCAGAGTATGAAAAAAGGCAACACAAAGTGATTTTGCTTCATGATAATGCACCATCACACACAGCAAAACTGGTCAAGGAAACGATTGACGCGTTTAGTTGGAAAATACTTTCGCATACGGCTTACTCACCAGACTTGGCTCCGTCCGATTACCACTTATTTGCATCGATGGGACACGTACTTGCTGAGCAGCGCATCACTTCTTACGAAAAATGTACGAAAATGGCTCGATTACTCGTTTGCCTCAAAAGAGCAACAGTTTTTTTTGACGTGGCATCCACAAATTGCCAGACAGTTGGGAAAAATGTACAGCTAGCAATGGACAATACTTCGAATAAAATATTTTTCATCATTTTCGTACAATAAACGTGTATTTTCTATCCAAAAATTCCGGTTACATATTTACATACCTGGTATCATTTTTTCTCCTCTTCTTCTTTCATAGAAAATATGCATTTGATAGAACACTCTATCTGTAAGTCTTTACTAGTGGTATGGAGCAAAATACATGAACATATCGAACAAGTGTAATCGTGTAAAAATGATGGGGGAAATCTCACTCGCGGGGGTGCCTCTACATCTCACCAAATCTCACCAGGGTCGAGGGGGGTCCAAATTAAAGAAAAAAACACCTCACGTAATTAATGGACGTCTCGTAACTATCGACCCCCAACGAATTTAGATGAATTACAAGTTACTAGGAATTCAGTAGGATTGTTGGTAACTTCCAGTTTGACGAGAACTCGCGAATTTTAAGTTTGAAGATGCTAAACATTTTATTCAATTTTTAATCCGACTTATAAATCCCAATGATAAATTACGAGAAACTTGAGTAAATACTTGAAAAAAAATCTTGAATTGAACGTTGGGTCGATCGAATTTCAAGTAGAAAGAGAGGAGGAAAACACTGGAAAGACAGAGGATACATATGGGAGAGAGTGATCGAGCGACAAGTGCCGGCGGTCCTCATCAAAGGTTCGTCCTATCTCGGTGAGCTCTTGGATATCCTCTTGCGGTGAGATGTACAATGAGAGAGAGAGAGAGAGAGAGAGAGAGGCGACGGGATCCAGAAGGCTTCATCTCGTTCTCGTCGTCATCATCTCGAATGACAGTCCCAGGTATATACCGTACGTATATCTCCCCGAAGATGCGTCTTGCCCCGTGTCCTCCCGTTGTCGCTCCCATTAGATTACGGTCGGAAGAAAGAAAGGACAGGGAACGTCTTCGAAATCACCTTTTCCCCCTATACATATATATCGTCTTCAGTCTCATCTCCAAGGACCGCAGGAAACAAGAGGCAAGATAAAAAAAAAACGAGGCAGAATAAAAAGACAGAAACTTGGAAGCGAGCGACACGAACTCTTGGCTTAATGATGTGTGTCGATAGAAAGAGAGAGAGAGAGAGAGAGAGAGAGAGAGAGAGAGAGAGTCCGTTGGCGCGATCTCTGATCTCCTATCGGCATTTCTTCCTCCCTATTTCAGCTCGTACAACGAAGCATCGTCGCAGCATCGATTATAATTACCCATTGACGTTGATCCCCTCGAAAAAGGGCATTCTCACGGAAAGCCAAACAAACACGTACGCTCGATCGTCGAAAAAGAAAGAAAAATAGAATGCACAGTGTATAGGAAATGGACATTCTCGGCTAAGGAGCTACGAGAGAACTTTCCATAACGGGATAGAGAGCAACGATACAAAGTAGTCAGAGATGGGAGGAAGGGTGTATTGTAAAGATCGTAAATTATTCGCTGCCATTAGCAGAGCATTTTGCGATGTGATAACGCGCAGGCATAAAAGGTACACGCCAATCGCGGGGACCTTCTCGATCCGATTCTCCCCTCTTCCTCTCTCTCTCTCTCTCTCTCTCTCTCTCTTTCTCTCTCTCTCTATCACTCTCACTCCCTCGTTCGCCTACATCTGTTGGCACCATAATCGTTTATACGGGCATGCCAGCTGATGCCGCCGTATAACCAACTTGTATGCAAATTATATTCATGCAATGGGATCTCGTACGATTACGTTGGACCTGTGTCGCTCTCTCTCTCTCTCTCTCTCTTGCTCTCGCGCGACTCTACGAGCGTAAGAGCAGCGAGCGCAGCTTTACAGCGCCAGCAACACGCGTATGAACCACGGGTCCGGATAGATGGCCGTGTTAACGTGTCACCTTCTCTCTCTTACACACACACACTCTCTCTCTCTCTCTCTCTTGCCATTTACGCGTACGTACAGGGTGTCCCGGCTGCCTCCACCACGAATCGCCCACCACCCTCCCCATTTACTCTCACCCAACGTTTGTTGTTTTGTCAAATTCAACGTAACTTTTGCTCTGACGAGGATCAATCCTGGTCTCGGGCTAGAAGAATCGATTTTTTTTTCGCCATCGTAACGTTTTGTTACGGTGAAGAGTAGAAAAAAATACAAAAAGAATTAGGCACATTCTTCACATTAACGCTACGGCTTTTGAAGAAAAAAAAAAAACGAACAAAACTGCTCTTTAGAAAATATGAAGGGGTAATTTTCCTTGGAAAATAAACGGCGGGGGTGGTTGAAATAATGCGTCTTCGTTTGCGCGACGGTGGACGAGTCGCGAGAGTCTTTAAGGCCGAGCAGTTCTCATAATTGGACTTTTGCGCCAGGACCCGAGAGCAGAGTGAGAGAGTAAGGCAACCGTCCTTCTTTCGCATCATAATTGATATTAATTACCCATTAACTCTCCAAGCACATTCCCCCTTTTTCGCGGGACCCTTGCGCGGATAATCCCTCAAGGTGCGGACCGATTCTTCCAAGTGTCATCCTTTCTCCCATTCGCCCCTTCCTGACATCTCACTTATTGCGAAAATTATACGTTCCGTACACACGATATTGGTTAATTAAAAAAAAAAAGAATATTCTAGCCATTTGGTCTTGTGGTATTCCTGCGAATTTACAATTCCCTCGAATGACTTTGCTCGGAAAGTGCGTAGCAAAGAAAAAAAAAAAGAAAAAGTTTCGAGACAATTGATGAAATCTTACCATTTGATTGAAATTTATCAAATAAGAATACGTGAAGAAAATGCAATGCCATAAGAACACAAGAAAAATGCCATGAGACAATCGTCAGAAAATTGTTTATAAAAAAGGAACTATGCAATAAAATGAATAAATTCTACGTATTGCCTCAGAAAATGTAATTCTAAATATACAGTTAAGATTTCAAGTGAATCGGTTGAAACTTGTTTGAGTTATGAGTCCGGCCGACTTGAAAAATGTAGTTTTGAGATAAACGCGTTTAAAGTTAGTGGAAAGTCACGACATGAGTCAAGAGGGGTTGCGCTAGAATTCGAAAATCGAGTACTTAGAAATTTCTTACACGCATAATCTTTTGGAATATAATTTTATAGGTACTAAGGTAGATTGTTAACAAAAAAAATCGATTTTTGGAAAATCCTAGAGTGGCTTAAGTCCTTAAGCAATGTCTAGCGGCGCAAGCGCCACGAGGCGACTGGAGCAGACTAGAACTAGATTACAATAGTGTGTGCATATCCGTATACGCCGAGTATCTACGTATTAGTAGCAGGAATGGATAGTCTAAGACAATAGTGAGGGTTAAGTAAACATTGTATTAGGCGTTTTCATCATTACTTTATACGTTTTTACATCCCGATAAGATGTACATTCCACATTGTAAGGATATTTCGCAATATTTCGAAGCTCTCATTCATTGAGCGGAGAATAAACGTTTCATCGTGACTGTGGCGAGACTACTACCTTAATAAATATTCTATATATATATATTTATATTTATGTATGCGTAATATGGTTGCGTAAATAAGTGGTGGAAAAATACGAGCCCACATAGAGTACTCTCCACTTCTGATCGTGCTCCTTTCAATGCGACTCGGCTCACTTATCACTTTTTTCATCTCTCCCTCTCTTCTCTCTTTTTTTTCTGTATGCGTCTATCCTCCCTCTCTCTCTCTCTCTCTCTCTCTCTCTCGCTCTCTCTCTCTCTTTCTCGCTCTCGCAATCTTTCTTTTTCAGTTTAGCTGTTTTCCCTCTCGTTCGTGGTGCTATCTCGCTCAGTCCCCTCGTCGTTGTCGGCACTGCCGCACCAACGAGAACCGCTTACACGCCAAATTGTTCCCGTTCGAAGACGAACCGCGGTTTCTCCCTGAAAAGACTTCTTTCGCTTTCGCGCTTATAAATCTCCCACTCTCTTTTCTTCCCTCGCTGCCTCTCTCTCTCTCTCTCTCTCATCTCTCTCTCTCTCTCTCTCTCTCTCTCTCTCTCTCTCTCTCTCTCCCTCTCTCTCTCTCTCTCTCTCTCTTACCGTCTCCCCCGTCTTTGCTCGGCTATGTTGGACGGTGTCGAATGCAGGGGCGGTAGCGCCCGAAAAAGAAACTGGAGGCTGTTCCCTTTTCTTGGTGTGCGAATTTTTGTGGTTGTGAGCGAACGGAAGAGGATCGTCACAAAGCGCCATCGTCGCTTCCCTCCGCGGCCCTCTCTCTCTCTCTCTCTCTCTCTCTCTCTCTCTCTCTCTCTCTCTCTCTCTCTCTTTCTCTCTCTTTCTCGTACCTTGCACACCTTGACGACGCAGCTATATGTTCTACTCCTTGAACCTCGCGTATCCCCCCCCATCCCGCACCGCATTTTCTTTCCCTTCTCTATTGGAGTTGAATCGTGAGAGAGAGAGAGAGAGAGAGAGAGAGAGAGAGAGAGAGAGAGAGAGAGAGAATAGAAAAAGTTCACGCGTTCTGTCGCGGCCTCGGAATTCCTAATTCTTCGAAACCGTCGGAGAATTCCCGAAAGGCCATTGAGAGAGTGGGAGGCGAGGATCGGGCATATCATTAGCGCCCCCGAGTCCCAGAGATCAGGTATACGAACGTATATATAAATATATCTATAGAATAGAACGAGAGGTTTCTCTCATACACACGTAAAGTAGTAGCTATACGGTATACAGTGAAGCTACTCTCTCTCACGCGATGTGTGAATGGCGCACACTTTAGTCACTCTCATCCTCGCTTTCGTTCTCTTTGTTTTTTAATTCCAGTCCTTTCCCCCTCACCCTCCGCTCCGCCCCGTTCTCTCGTCTCTTTTTCGCTCTCTCGTTCTTTTCCCTTCTATTTGTCTCTCTCTCTCTCTCTCTCTCTTTTTTTTTTATACGCACCTACAGTCTAACCTTTCGACTGTATGGCTGGCTAACCATCCGATGTGCACGAGAGACAATTTCGGAACGAGACAAAGAGAAATTGAAATCGTTTCTATAGAGAGAAAACAAAAAATTAATCATTCGTACTCGATTGCCGTCGTTAATAATTTCGTTCAAAGGCGTAAGTGAAGAAATTTTAGTCCCCACACAAGCTCATGCACACACGAACATATTCGGTTGTACATTCACATGGCCAGGAGAGAAAAGCGAACCTGCGATGAAAGAGAGATGGGTCGGAAGAGGGCGGAGGGGCGCGGGTTGGGGGGTTGGTTCATTGTAGATACGTATTATTCGCGGTCGGTCGGTCTCGTCGGCCGCGAGAGAAGCGCGTTGTACGGGTAAGATAACAGGAAAGGCTGCGGGTAATAGGTGGTAGATCAGCAGGGCCCCTATAGCCCGGAGAACATACGCTTCATTAACGGATCATCTCGTGTTAATATCTACTTTATCCCGGGCTGACCGTATCAGCATTGGGCAGGCGAATATCGCGCGAGTCGCGCCAACCTGTATGTATATATATATATATATCTATACAACAATTTCAGCCCTCCCGATACCGAGTCTCCCTCCCCCTCCTTCCCCCCCCTCCTTCCTCCCCACGTACACACGTTTCCCTGCGGACAATATCTAGTTCGCGTACCACGATACGCGTGTATCTCCGCGGTGCATCGCAGTACACCACGACCAAATCCCACACGCTCGCGTTTAAACGCGGGCATCCTCTTTCGCGCCCCTCCGTCCCTCTCTCTCGCTCTCTCTCTCTCTCTCCTGCTCTATAGCACTAATTAATTTTTTACAAATTTTTCCACATCAATTTGTCAGATGATATAGGAAAGGTGGGGTACAGTGTATCATTTTTTTTTCTAACGAATTTTTACTCTAATCAAGGTAGTCTGATTAGAAAAAAAGGTCATAACCGATTTTATAGACCTTTGGGCGTACAATTAAGCTCCAATATTTTTTGCAAATAGATTAAAAATACCAACATAATGAGAGCGAAAAAAAATTGTGGCTTGGCTCATTGTACCCCATGGGTGGGGTACAATGAGCCAAGCCACGTAAGCGAAAGGTAGGGTACAATGAGGCGGTTCAAACTCTTATATTTTTCTAACATAGATAACACGAATAACAGATAAATCACGGTCCAACACAAAAAATTTCGGAATTTGCGAGCTACAAACCTCCGAGAAATCGCACGTCGTTGACAGCGGTCCGTGACACATCGCGCTTCTTCGGAGCGTCGTCATTTTTTTGTTTCTTCATTGGGTGTCGGGACATTGTGCCCCGCATCTCGCTGATACATTGTACCCCACTAGTTAAATTATTGATTATTGATGAAAATAACTATTAATTAAACTGCGAATGGAAAAACAACGAGTCACTGAGCTCATCATGAATAATAAAAGTATAGATTAGGACCGAAAACACAGCTCTGTACAACTCGTGCATTAGTCGCGAACAGGACATACATTTTTTCTCTGCATTTTTGGTCGCATTTATATGAATATAAAATAGAACGAAGTTAAAAAAAAAGTATTCACGGTCCTCGCTTTCGTGTGGATCGTGCAATCTAAAAAATCGTTCCTCGTCCTCACTTTCAGATAGATCTCCAAAAAAGTTATCATATATTGTGAATATCACAAATGATTATTGAATGAAAAAAAACAATAATCTAAATGCAAATATCACAAATAATTATGTAATGAAAAGAAGAGCGACGTTTGTACAGTAATACTTAGGATTTCTGATAAAAAATGGCCACGAAAAAACATCATGTTTTTTTTCACAACTTTTCAACAGCGAAAGCTCCGCACAAGAGTTTAAATTGACCGAGCGTCTACTTCAAAACGACGCGAAACGCAGACTAATTAATATTCTCGCTAGTCGTCGGTGGCAGCGTGTAAATGACGGTTCAAACTGACAGTAGGTAGCGTTGGCAGTTCCTAAAAAAAAAAACACCGAGGTAGGGATATTTGACGTTGAAAAATTCGTCTGGTTCAAAATGATTGTGTAAGCGGAAGGTTAATAAACTAGATGAATGAGGTTCAACGAAAATAAGACGAAAAAAAGTAGGACATTCGCGTGAGTTACATGCCCGACATGAAAATTTTATGTACGTAGGGTTGCTCTGTAACCGCGTACTAGGATACGGTGCGTTATGTAAGCATGCTCTAAAAGAGGGAGTAGCGAGAGTCTCAGAGGCTTGAGAGCATATGCAGAGTGTTACGAGGATCGTCCTGGGGAACGCAGATACGTATATGTATACGTAAACCTAACTGCACGAGTTTCCGGGCTGCTCTCGCTTCCCGGCGGCTTGTATAACATCGAAATCGCGATGGTTGAAGCGCCGCGTAAACTTATTTTTCTTTTAAGGTAGTATTCTCGCCAAGGCGTTTTTTCTATAGATTTTCTTTCAATTTTGAGGACTCATTCAGGACACTATCAACTCATTACCTGCAAAATTTCAAAAAGCTTCATCGTTTCGTTTTCGAGATATTGGCAATGGGAAAATTTCACTTTTCTACAGATAAAAAAAATTCTCAATTACAGAGGAACATATGACGAAGTGGGTAAAAATAAATCATGAATTTTCATCTTCTAGTTTCAGAGATATAGCGATTTAAATTAAGCAATGTCAAGCGATGCTAGCGCCACTAGCACCACGGAGCCGACTAGAACTAGATTACAGTAGTGTGTGCATATCCGCATACGCGGAGTATCTACGTATATTAGTAGCCGGAATGGATAGTCTGATACAAAAGTGAGGGTTAGGTAAACATTATATTAGGCGTTTTCATCATTACTTTATAAGTTTTTACATCTCGATAAGATGTACAAAATGCATTATAAGGATATTTCGCAATATTTCGAAGCTTTCATCGATTGAGCGGAGAATAAACTTCTCAACGTGACTGTGGCGAGACTACCACCTTAAGTATACAAACAGCCTGAATATCGATAAACTGCGATTATGAGTAGTTAAAAAAAATGTTCGATTTTGTTTTTTAGAATTGATCTTTTGTGATATTAAAACCGAATGTCAAAAGGGTTTTTCTGTGAAATAATTCTAAAGATAATTATTGTTTTTATGTCACGATAATTCAAATTGTAGATGTTGGCGCGAAATGTCACGCTATCGGCGCTGGCGCTTGTGACGTCACCGCGCGAACGCGACCGAATAGCAAAAGTAAAATTTTGTGTCATATTACATCTAAAAATCTCGAGCATTCTGAAAAAGTCGAAATTATAGTTTAATTTTCGTGCAACGATGTGTGAAAGTGGATTCGTGAAAGCAAATTCGAGTAATTTACGACCGTGGATAACTGAACATTTTTAGGTTAGGAGAGGCTTGATAAATTGTGTCAGTTATTGCCGCTACGTATCATGAGCATTTGAAAAAGACGTATTAAAAAATATATATATTTCAATACAGCTTATGTTTATAACACGTTTACACTGACATCAAAGTGGTATTCACAGCAAAATAAGTGGACGATGATGTCGGGGTTGACACGTCGTGCTGCAGCGAACCACAAATTTCGACGTTTTATGTCTTGTGGCACATTCAGAAATACCTATTAGGGCCACTTTTCGTCGTATATTATACAAAGAGGAACGAAACAAGGCTTATACGATTTTGTCGTTGCCATCGTTGACGGAATACTCGTATTACACGAGTAGTTCGTATACTGGCGTTCGAGCGGTGACGTCAGAGAGCGCTCGGATAACTACGGATCCTCTCGGCGCATTTTTGCCGAGCCGAACAGAACAATTTCAAAGTGCTATAACATTGTTAATTGTTGAAAAAAAAAAATACTTTGCTTTAAAAACCGCACATGATCTTTACAATTAAAAAAAATCATTCAATGACCCAATTGCCGTACGAACCATCGTTTTTCATTTACTTATCTTTATCTTACGAAATCACAATTTTATTTTCATTTCTCATAATCGTTGCAACCATTACATTTGATCTTTGGCGTATTGTATGACGAGAATTGGCCGCTTCCCTGCGCCCTTACCGATGTCCTATTATGTAGCTTGCCTACATACACCTAATGGGCAATGTTACGGTCGATCGATACACACACACACCCGTGTTACAGCGTAGCCCGGCAAAGCGTTGTTGTATCAGGGCTAAGAGGTCTGGTAGTTCCGTATACACCAGCGGCGAGAAGAGTGTTAAGGGGGATGCGGTATTAAGAGTGATGATCGAGAAAAAGGTCGACGTGGGGGACGACACGGCGGGATAAGAATAGGAGGGGGTGGGGGGGGGGGGGGGGGGGAGGATGCGAGAAAGATGGGAGCAAAGGCGTGAAGGCTAGCTAACCGATAAGGTTGTTCCATCCGGGAGGGGCTGGGGGGAGGGAGGGATGGCAATGTCCGTCGGATCATGGCGCGGAGAACGGATTCTTCGGTCCAAAGTTCGTGAGAATAAGGGCGTAAATGGTTATCGCGATAGTGTTCTCGGTGCGTCGTTTTGTTCCTCGCGGTGATTCTTGATGCTTCTTGTTGGAAAGGGTGGAGAAGGGCGCGCGGGATGCGCCTTTCGTCAGCGATGGACGTCCTTACAGGGGTGGTCGGTTGTGAGGAAGAGGCGAATGGAGGAAAAGGGACGAGAGGGTTGGCTAGCTGACTGCCTGGCTCGTGCTACACGCTTTTCTACTTAGTCTCTCCCGCCAACCCCTCTTTCTCCTCTCTCTCTCTCTCTCTCTCTCTCACTCTCACGTACTCTTCCTCTCGCACCCCGAGGGGCTTCTGGCCCCGAGACCCACCCTAATTGCGTCCGAGAGACCGGACAAAGCGCGACCCATCTCTCCCTCTCTCTCTCTCTCTCTCTCTCTCTCTCTCTATATATATATATGTGCGAACCAGTACTCCCGCGCGCACCGCGAGGACCTTACGTAGAGGGATGTCCGGCCCCGGCGGCATTCGGTTCCGGTCTCTTCTACCCTTCGCGTATACACGTACGTTATATACGTACTTATGTTCTCAGGCTGTTTCTCTCTCTCTCTCTCACTTCGCCTTGGCAGGATACACCTTACTGTACCTTCGGACTACGAGGGTAAAACTCTCACCAAGCCCCCGTGCCTCCCTTACGCTTTCGCCCCCCCCCCTCTCTCGTTTTTCCTCACAGAATGGCGAACTCTCGTCCTCGTCTCTTCTCTCGGACCACGGCCGAGGCAGTTTGCACCCCCGTCAAGGCCTCTTGCCCTCCGGCCCTCTGGACACGCTGTACTACAAAGTTTCCTACAGGACTGAATAAACTTGGTCCCGGCCGCAGCGGACCTTCCAACTTTTCTTCCTTGTTATCAAATAAAAAAAATGAACGATATGCCGGCGGCAGCGGAGAGAGGGATGCATGCATGTGTGTGTGTGTGTGTGTGTGTGTGTGTGTGTGTGTGTGATATGTAAGAGCGGTGGGGGGGGGGGGGGGGGGGGGGGAACGTAAGCAAAGTTCTTCGTGTATTGTCGCGAGTCGCCGTATTACTCGTTCCTCCTATACCGGAAACCAGCTTTTCCTGTTGGCTTCATATCGATCCTGAAGATGAGGCAAAGGAAAGCCTCCCGTCGTTACAAATACTACGATCCACAGGGTTCGTGTTAAAGAGAGCTACGATAAAACGTTTTTTTTTTTTTTTGCTTCGTGGAGAATCCGAGAATGAACGACGTTGAAAACCGTTGTAGGAGTCTAGTCAACAGTCACGACGCACAGTGGATCGAAACTGTGAAAAAAGTGACATAGGATTTTGCTTTTTCAATTGACATAGATTTTCGTTCCGCTTGATAGAGCTATATAACCCAATCCAAAATGTTCGTTTACATTGTTTCTCAAAATTAATATTTTGCAAGAAAATGACCAATATCCAAAATCTTTGTACCAGGTATGTAAATATGAAATAGGAATTTTTGTATAAAAAATACAAGTTTATTGTATGAAAATGATGAAAAATATTTTATTCGAAGTATTATCCATTGTTAGCTATACATTTTTTCCCATCTGTATGACAATTTGTGGATGCCACGCCAAAAAAACTGTTGCTCTTTTGAGGCAAACCAGTCATCGAGCCATTTTCGTACCTTTTCGTAAGAAGTGATGCGCTGCTCAGCAAGTGCGTGTCCCATCGATGCAAATAAGTGGTAATCGGACGGAGCCACGTCTGGTGAGTAAGCCGCATGCGAAAGTATTTCCCAACTAAACGTCTCAATCGTTTTCTTGACCAGTTTTGCAGTGTGTGATGGTGCATTATCGTGAAGCAAAATCACTTTGTGTTGCCTTCTCTGATATTCTGGTCGTTTTTCACGCAAAGCTTGATTCAAATCGATCATTTGTTGTCGGTAGCGTTCAGTATTAACAGTTTCGCCAGGTTTTAGCATCCAACAATGCTTGCAATTCGCTGTCTTCAAACATTTTTGGGTGGCCTACCACGTTCTTCGTTTCTCATGTCAACAATCGCCACTTTTGAATTGTTTAAACCACTCAAAGCACTGTGATTTACCAAGAGCATGCTCACCGTAAGCTTCGACAAGCATTCGATGCGATTTTGCAGCACTTTTCTTCAAATGGTAACAGAAAATTAATGCTGTCCGCAAATCGTAATTTCCAGGCACAAAATTCGACATGTTCAACGCTACAACAAACTACGTTGGGGTATGAAACTTGTATTGTTGTGAGTTAAAAATCTTTGTCAGATGTCAAGAATGCAAATAGCGCCAATGACGCAACTTGACGGTAACTACATTGACAGCTAGGACCATTTATGGGAAAATTCCGGTTTCATATTCACAGACCTGGTATATGGAGCGACACTTGGCGTGCTCTGTGGCTTCGAACTTACGATCGATACACCTTCGGCACTAGGATTGGGAGGAGCATGTTGAGCAAGTTTGGAATTATCGCCCAGTTATTCCTTAACAATCTTCGCTCTCAAATGACTAAGGCCACATTTGCTCAGCCTGCCCCGATAGTCGGGTAAGTTGAGCATGATTATGAGGTAATTTGGGCAAAGTAAGAATTGCATAAAATAAGTCAGACGTATGCAACATGATTTGGTAAAATGCAGTAATAAACCAACCGTTGCTTGTCAATTAGTTATATTTTGAAACATTAACATTAATTGCAATGAACTTTGAAATATTTTTTCTCATACAATGGTAGAAGAAAAACTTTCAATCACGTTTTTTTTAACTTCTAGGTGCAAAAATAATTAATTGTCCCGTATTACCGTCTCGTGGGCCGCATGCCAACGGGCGATGGCGTGATGTGTTCCCCTCCCCCATATCTCTCTTTCAGCCATTTGATGCACCCGCGTGCGGTGCTTAGTTTTCCAGATATTTCGATTATCCGACTTACCCGCCTGCTCAACATGCCTCTGCCTACCCTACTAAGGTACATTATCTGGCTATTCTTCTCTCATATGACACTATGGACAGGCACATCCACCCGCAACTTTGCCTATTATAAATGCGCGGCGCGTCAAATCAGAACTTAACATTTCCCATTCGCATTCGTCAATTGAGTGGATTTATCAATAGCTGGTAACACTTTTTATCCTTCGGCAAGGATTCTTAGACGATTCCAGTGTCTCGCACTGGTGACATTTCTTTTGGATTTTTTCCCCGTGACCATGGTTACATCATACACACTTTCGCGTTACCTTGGCGTGATTTGTGGTCGATGACGGTTGGCCAAAAGAGCGGTGTGGGTGGCAAGAGGTGCTGTGCACCAAGGGCTTATGGTCCAGCTTTTCGCACAGCAATCGCGTTTTAATGTGAGACCGATTCACGCGGTGAGAAGAGTGGAACGAGGATGAAAAGAATTCCTGTTTGCCTGTGTGGCGGTTACCGAAGCGCGATTCGCAGCCGAGAGAACTCTCTCTCTCTCTCTCTCTCTCTCTCTCTCTCTCTCTCTCTCTCTCTCTCACTTCCAACATATACTTTCACATAAATAGATATACGTGTATACGTATCTCGCGCGGCGAATGTAGGGGAAATGTACACACGGTAGGCGAGGGCGGAGTCCGAGGTGCGGCCACCGAGAATTCGCTCCTCCTCTCTGGTGCTCGTAAAGCTCACTTCGGAAAGCTGTGTTCGATTGCAAGGTTGCCACCGTACCTCCCCTCCTCTTGTCTCCGCTCCGACGCGCACGCCAACCTTCTTGGCCTTCTCATCCTCGTCATATACCTCTTTGCTCTCGTTCTCATCTTCTTCAACGCTCTCTCTCTCTCTCGTAGCTCGATTTTTTTTTACGGCTATTTATGACACGTGCGACCAACTTTGCGTCTCGTATGTTTGTCCTCGTAGATGGTTCGCCAGAATCATCTCGCGAGTCAACTAGTTCAAGAATTTTCGTTCCACTAGCCAAAAATTAATTGGTTTTCCAAGATAGCGGTATCAAAGCGCCGTTTTGCAAAATTGGCCATTCAGACTTTCGAAAAATGCATCTTTTCGCGTTTCGACTTCTCGAAAAAATCGACTTTTTTACCTGAGGACTTCTACATGGGCTCATTTTGCGTGGCATGAATTTAGACCCAATTGACTAGAACGGTTTGCGGAGTAGGGGAAGGTGCGGTACAGTGTATCACATTTTTTCTAACGAATTTTTACTCTAATCAAGGTAGTTTGATTAGAAAAAAAGGTCATAACTGATTTTATAGACCTTTGGGCGTACAATGAAGCTCCCATATTTTTTGCAAAAATATTAAAAATACCAACATAATGGGAGCGAAAAAAATTTGCGGCTTGGTTCATTGTTCCCCATGGGTGGGGTACAATGTATCATATAGGTGGGTACAGTGTGTCAACTATTACCAAACGTAGGGTACAATGAGGCGGTTCAAACTCTTATATTTTTCTAACATAGGTAACATAGATAACAGATAAATCACGGTCCAACACAAAAAATTTCGGAATTTGCGAGCTACAAACCTCCGAGAAATCGCACGTCGTTGACAGCGGTCCGTGACACATTGCGCTTCTTCGGAGCGTCGTCACTTCTTTGTTTCCTCATTGGGAGTCGGGACGTTGTGCCCCACATCTCGGTGATACATTGTACCCCACTAGTTAAATATTTGATTATAGATGAAAATAACTATTAATTAACCTACGAATGGAAAAACACAAGTCACTGAGCTCATCGTGAATAATAAAACTATCGATTAGGACCGAAAACCCGTGCCGCTACAGAAAGTTACGTTATATTTTACGTTTTTCCGGCGAGCGAAATATTTTTTTTCCCAGCCTCAAATCAATTTTTAATTTTCAATAATTCTTTCTGAGCTGCTATTGATTTTGTTTTAGGCCTGACTAAATCAAATATAAATCGCGATCCAACACAAAAAAAAATCGGAATCTACGAGCTACAAACCTCCGAGAAATCGCATCTAGCTCACAGTGCCCCGTGGTACATTGTACCCCACTCTCCTCTATCAACGGATTCGTAGGCGGAATGAATAGTCTGATACAAAAGTGAGGGTTACGTAAAAATTATATTAGGCGTTTTCATCATTACTTTATAAGTGTTTACATCCCGATAAGATGTACAACCTACATAATAATGATATTTCGCAATATTTCGAAGCTTTCATCGATTGCGCGAGGAATAAACTTTTCAACGTGACTGTGGCAAGACTACTATCTCAAGGGCTCTGCAAATAAATTCGTTATATCTATAGTTTTTCTTCGTTTTATCAAGGTTTCGGGTGTCTATCGTAAGGGAAAATGGACAAATCTTCGTTATATCGAGAATTTCATTATATCGAGGTTCGACTGTATTTCGTTTTGTCAGGATTCTCTGTTATTCGCACAGTTCCTGTTTTGTGTGCCCTGTCACCTCGTATACGTGCGTTATTTCTCCATGTTCGAAAGCAAAAGTTCTTACGGCCTTGGGGTTTAGCCGAGCGTATCAAGATCGATAAAAGAGCAGGGGGTGGCGTTGGTCGTGTGCTGCTGTTCGAGGTAGTGGAGGTCGTACACTTCACGGCAGTGGTAAGAAAAGAAAGAAGACGAAGTCTCAGCTAGGGAAAGAATACAGGGAGAAAGTCAGAGAAAGAGAGAGAGCGAGAGAGCGAGAGAGAGAGAGAGAGAGAGAGAGAGAGAGAGAGAGAGAGCTCGTTGCGAAAGACAGTTTCCGATTTGACCGAGAGCGAGGAAGTATATATATATATATGGTCAAAGCTTAGTATCGCGTATATGTTCCTCCAGGGTGGTTTACAGGAAACGAGCGAACAAAGTTAGTAAAAGGAGAGGCTGTACGTGAATGTTGGGTAAAACGACAGGCGCGCGTTCCTACAACCGTCGACAATACTACAACACATTCACATATATTTACATTCGTATAAATATAAATAAATATATTTATACACTGAGAGAAAAGTCCATGATATTTAGATCGCCCGTGGTAAAAGAGGGGATAGTAAAATTCCCTATCGTTCATTGACACCTCAATTATAATATGATTAACACACAGTAATATCCTCAACAGTCAATCGACGATCTTCCATCACAGTTCGACGCACTGAATCGACCGTTTCGTCAGTTGTAGCGTTTTTTTCGGGTGCTCGGAACGTTCGTCGTCTAAAATGGTCGTACAACGGCGTTTACACTCGGCCACCTAATATTTGACCGCTGTAAATGAAGGAGAGGCTTCACCGTACACAGGATCTAAATTATCTTTTATTTCCTGAGTCTTTTTTTCTCCCAAATGAAGGAACACTATCACTGTGCGATACTTGGTTTTTTTCATCATTGACAAGCAACGTCAGCTGGCAACTTTGGAAGAGTGCCATAGACAAAGTAATGATCAGAATGACTTGAAATTTTTACAGTTTACATTTATCGAGGCCATCCATCGGGTGGCGATTTTTTTTTCTACTATAACTTTTTGTTGCTAAGACTGGAAACTTTTCAAATGGCCTTACCCGTGCGGAAAATTGGCAGGGCATCCCCTAATAAAATTCAGGCCCTTCGAGGGATTGTTTGTGGATTCCATAGTAGGGTTTTCCGTAAAAAAGTCGGATCTCAAATGTATTGAAACAACACATTTCTTTTTCACAGTGCACGCACGTACGCATATGGCTGCAATAATTTGTTATGAGGCACCGTTGAGGCAATTTTAAAGGCCCTAGTTATTTTGCTCTTCAATGGCCCACGGTAGCAAAGTGTGACCGGCCACTGATGGCCCATGTGAGGCTTCCAGACTAGGGCCTTGATAAAGTTAGGGAAAATTAATATGAGCCCGATCAAAGCCCGAACTCCATTTTCGCAAGGGATTCTATCACAAAATCGGCGCACTAATATGAATGTTATATACTGTGCGTTAGATTTTGTTCATCTCAAACTTCTACTCTTCTATTCGAGTTTGTAGCATTCAGATGGTTAACATCAACGTTCCTCGAGTATAACTTGTTGAAAGACCTTATAGAAATGGATTGTACTTTCAGCGAAGACATAAATCGTTAGCAGCTGCAACAAGCATGTTAGTAGTTTTAAGATGCGTTTCTTACAAAATGTTACACAGTACGTTTGTTGCATTGCAAAAATAGGATATTACTTCAACACTTTTTCTTGTAGTTCACCTTCCGCTCTTGTAGGACACGTTACTCTGTAAATAGCAAGTCGTATCATATAACGATTCTAAGTTAAAAAGTCGTCTCCTAAAGCCCATCTTTGTGTATAAAGAGTCGCGGCGCGTCGTTGCCGGTGACAGTCGTTTTTTTTTATTACTTGGCGTCGAGACGCTGCCGCGTCTCTCGATGAGGTAAAAATATCTATAAACATTGTCGCAAATCACAAGTAAATTTTTAAATTAATGTACATATATATTTTAGTGCTGTCCACTATTAGAGTCTTGGCGGTTGGGGGGGGGGGGGGGTGTTATGTTTTTTTATAGTGTAAAGGAATATTCATTTTATGAAAACCTACTATATTATATAGCATTGAACAATCAACGTATGCTTGTAAGATTTGGTCGTTGCTGTTAACGTTGCTGTTAATGCATAATTTATTCAACTGCTAAAATGTCAAATGCAGTTCTATATTTTTGGCAGTAACTATGGCTATAAAATATTATTGTCCCCTCAGGGAAATGTAAAATATGGTTAAAGTATGGTTGAAGGCATGCATGTATACCAATGCGCGTAAATAACGACTCGATGAAATTTCCATTAAACTCGTATTAACTCTGTGAAATGAGGAAATTCAATTACGTGCGTTTATTAATACAAAATGATTAATTGAACGAGAAGGGGATGAACGAGAGCCCGCAAGATACCGAGAGAGAGAGAGAGAGGGAGAGGGAGGGACAAGTTTTAAGGAGCGAACACAGGGGTTGAAGGGAAAAGAATGAAAAGCGAGAGAATTTTAGCCGAAGGGATTGTTCGAAAGATCGCGTGTATTATACACGCCAAGTTGTTCGACGATAATCTCTCTCTCTCTCTCTCTCTCTCTCTCTCTCTCTCTCTCTCTCTCTCTCTTTCTCTCTCTCTCTCTCTCTCTCTCTCTCTCTCTCTCTCTCTCTCTCTCTTTCTTTCCTTCTTCATCGCCGTGTTGCGAGACTCGAGAGGGGGTTGAGAAAAAGAGAAGAAAAAGTTTTCGCGAAAAGGGTTGGCTCTCGGGGAGCCATGGAAAGATATAAGGGCGGAAGAGTATAAGGCGACAGATGTTAGTGGCGTATATAATATTAAATATCGCGGAAAGGTCCTGCGGCAGCTCGAAGCTGCTGGCTATGGCCCGCGCGCGCGCGCGCGCGCGTCGGCCTCTATATCTGATGCCCCGTTTCCTTCAATTTATTTTGCACTCTCCTTGGTTTCCGCGATGGCGAGAGGGCGAGCGCAGGTTGCAGATATGGCCTTACATGCATGTATATACCGAGGGGCTGCTATACAGTCGAGAAGCGTACTGCACTCGTCCACCTACATACATTTATATATATATATTTAAGGCACAAAGGATCTCACCCCCGATCGAAAACACCTGCTCGTCCTCTCCTAGACAGGTATTAAGCCACTTGTATATTATATACATATATGCGATATGCAAATCGAAACGTCGTTTTGCATCGTTCAAACTTTCTATCGTTGACGATAAATCGATACGTGTCATGGTCCAAACTAGACTCTCCGTGTTACATTATCCAATCCACATCCCGTGCGGAAAATTGGCAGCGTATACCTAATACAATACCACTTCAATGGATTATTTGTGGATTTCATAGTAGGGTTCTTAAAAGAGCTGGACCATGCCCCTATTAGGGAATGGTAGGGTAGGTAAGTTGACTAAAACTATGGTCTAAATACCGAGACCAAGGAAGGGCCTTTAAGGGATGTAATTGTAGATTCTCTAGTAGCGATTTCCCCAATACTACCAGACTTTGCTATTCCAGACCGCAGCATGATAGCGGCCTGATCAGTGTTCAGGCTGCCTGATCAAAATTTCTAGTCGGGTGGCCCATGTGAAGCTTCCAGACTGGGGCCTTGATAAAGTTAGGGAAAATTAAGATGGGCCCGATCAAAGCCCGAACTCAATTTCCGCATGGGATATTTTTCTGACTGCTCGGAGAGTTTTCTCTTTCCCCGCGAACATTACGGAAAATGTCGACGTTTCGAAGGGTAGGTAGAGAAAAAGGGTTGGTAAATTGATCGGGGCGTTTTTTGATTCTGTGGTTGAACGAAGAGTGCACACGTATATACACACACACACACACAGGATCGAACGCTCGCCTCAAAGTTTCGTCGAAACTTTTCCAATGAAGATTATATGCAAAGTCCTATACCCCACCGAAGGATTAACTGCTCTCCTCGAGGGAGAGAGAGAGAGAGCTTTCCTGTCTCCTCGGCCTCATTGAGTGGTCTCAACTTTTTTCATTCCTCGAGCTTTTACCGAAGGAGCGGGGGGAGGGGGTGTCTTTGAAAGACGATGATGGCAGGGCCAAGCTCGAACATCCGGTTCAACGAAACGGACACATCACACTCTGTATATGTGTATGTACGGTCTCGTTGATGGCCCTCGTATCATCGTGACATGCTTGATCGCGGATGCCCAATATCGTATCGTGCTCGAGACTCGCGGTCGTCAGATCTCTCGGCTTCCCATTGATATTACACGAGTACGCGAAGGCAATGAAAGCGTTCGCGGAAACGCATTTAATTTAGTCCCCGTACGAAGAGCTCGGTTGATGCGCGCGTAGCATACGTCAAGATCAGACATTTGACAAACACTCGTAATCGGTCGAGCTGTGGCCCACATCGATACGGCCCAAGTTTGCCGAGCCGAGACGAGCGACGAATCTTCGACCGCACAAAGTTTCCATCGTCGTGTGGAGAATTCACGGTGAACCGGTAAAAAAAAAAAACAATCAAACGGCGAACGATTGCATTTTCGTCTCGAGAAGAGAGCGCAGTTTCGCGAATAATTTGCTAACAAAAGTTTAAATGACATCAACTTCCGGTTATTCACCGATTAACTACCAGCTCCGATATACGGAATGACGATAGACCAACGACTTGATTGCCTTTCGTGTAGCAGTTAGCGATCGAAACGGAAGTCCGGGGCACGAATATCGTGCACAAGTTAGCGGAGAGAGAGTTCTCTGTCTCTCTTGCTCTTTCTCTATTTCTGTGTTATACTTTGTGCGCGAAGAGGCATACGAGCAAGCCTAGAGAGAGAGCGAGAGAGAGAGAGAGAGAGAGAGAGAGCGAGAGAGAGAGAGAGAGAGAGAGGAGGCGATCTATCGGGCCTCGGGGCCAAGACAGATTCGTGTCGGCGCCGTTTCGGGACGGGTCTGACGCGGGCGCGCACGCTCCGGGATCTCTCCTGGGCCTAAATGGAAACGTCACAGCCCCTTGTAAGTGGCTTGTCCAACATTTTGATTAACACGTCTGCGCGCTCGCCGCGGCCGACTCGCACACGCGATTACACCCATATATCGATATAATTACCTATCTATGTATACCATGAATTATCCATCCACGTACATACATAAACGTGTGTACACACGTAAATTTGAAACAACGCGCGGCCCTTGTATACGTACATACACAACCGCACAGCTTGCGGATAATCGGGGGTGGGTGCGGAGGCGCGACGGTGCAAGCGCGCGGTCTGTCAGAGTTACCAGGAGGAAAGGTGGTTAGCCTGGTAAGCAGGTGGATATTAGGTTGTCCATGGGCGGGGGCCGACTGACAAGCTACGTCACTCAACTATAACTCACGGCCCTCGAAGCACGAAAATCCCTCGATCTCATGCTCTTCGAGCCTCTTGGATATGTTATACAAACGCAAATACGTATGAACGTAAACCCGAACCATCACTAGACTCGCTATGTTTTATGTATTTATGCGTGTCATCAAAATTTGTTGGATTTATAACAAATATAATAAATTTCGTAGTAGGCACGTGGGGCAACGAAAAAAAATTATTTGGTTTGCATAAATCTTAGTTGAATCGAGTAAATTGTTTTGACTGAATACATATTGTTAAGGTATTCCTTTCACGAACTTGAATATTTAACAATTAACTGATTTTCGTATACAATTAAGGCCTTAGGCCACTCTAGAGGCCACTCTAGAGGCCAAATATTTTGTGTTTTTTTTTTCAACGAAACCATAAAATAAATCGGAATTACAAAATAGGGGTTTTAGATTAGCGAAGTGCAGGTTGGGAGTGATAGGAAAGGGTTCAGGGACGGGTAATACGTAAAAACCCCCAAGGGTATACGTTAGAACACAAAAAAAATAAAAAAAAGCAACGACCATAAGAAATTTCGTAGCGGGCCGTAAGGTAACGATTATTTGATTTAGATAAATCATAGTTAACGATGGACCGTCGGGCCAAAAGTTGATCCAAAATGGGCCATTCGTGGATTTACAAGTCTAGATCATGTCGTACATGTTAACCTTTACAAATAACTAATTTGATAATAAATTAATACTCAGAAATGTTAATATTCCACTTTTAATAATAATTGAAGTCAAATTCGAGGATATTGGCGTGTGCTTGACTGAGGTTTTGTCAGTGACTGTATATCTGTTTCGAGTGGCCACTAAAAAAATTTCTCAATTTTTAAATTTAATTAATACGTTCAGATCATCTTATTACTATCAATATTTATCCAAAAGCTCAATATATATTGAGTTTTTCAATAATTGCTATTAATTCATCGTTAAAGAAGACGATACTCATTACTTTGATTAATTTCTCGACAATTACTCAGCCGATTTATTTGAAACTTAGCATAGTCAATCGCTCGATCCTAAATCTTGATGATATAATATTTTCCGAATTTACGGCGATTTAGTTTTAATCGTTTTGCAATCATTAACATCTGGAGAAGCTGTTTTCTCATAAGCGACCGTGTTAAATTCATATTTTTATAACTGCTAAATTATTTAGTGAAAAATTCGAAAATAATTCATGTCTTATTATGCTATGAAGAATTATCATTCCTCAAATTTTCAAGAATTTTAGCGATTTTTTTATTATCTATCCAGTAATATCTTAAATCGAATAACTTTTTCAACTGTTTATGGATATTATTACAAAATATTTTATTATTATTGTATAAAAAACATTTTCAGTTGATATGTCATACTTGATATTATATCAACTATTATTTAAAAAACTAGATATTGAAAAAATCGAGAAAAATTCTTAAAAATTTGAGGCATGATGGTTCCGATGCAATAATAAATTTATAATGATACAATAATCTGATACAATAATAAGTTTACTAATTTGAACAATATTTTCGATATATTTATAATACTATTGTTTGAAATAGGAGGCTAGCGGGTGGATAGATGCGTGGGTGCGTGCATATGACCCCTCGGATTTTCATACTGGATGCTCAGGGTTCACCCGATGACGCGAGCACGCTAGACGAGAAAAAGGGCGCGAAAGGGCGAAAGAGAGAGAGAGAGAGAAAGAGAGAGAGAGAGAGAGAGAGAGAGAGAGAGAGAGAGAGAGAGAGAGAGAGAGAGAGAAAGCCCCGGCGCCCTGCCAGTCAGCTTAAATTACCCATCGTTTAAAACTCGTTTTCACCCCGCTCGAATTCTGTAGATACATACATACCGTACAAGCGTGAGACATACATACAAATATATTTTTGTATGTATGTATGTATGTATGAGGATAACCGAAATGTTTCGTAGGTTCGGTGCATACGAATATGTATGCTGATGTATAATACCGGGGCCAAGTGTATAATGGAGGGATCGGGCGGCGACTCATTTCATTAGAGCCGCACCAACGCATGCTCATCCGATTATTCGCAAATGCCTCCAACTCTCACCCCTCCCGTTATACAATCTCACCCTCGACTCGCCTTCGATAACTCACTTTTATATGGAGACAACTCCCGAATGGTAAAGAACTCGCGCTTATGTGTATTACGACGTGTGTGTCCCCTGTACTTGTGTTTCCTTCCTATCCCTCGACCTACTTTTCTCTCGCCTTTATATGTCGAGATGTACGGACGACGGCGTCGCACGAGGTAAATACCCGTTTGATTAAAGCCGGCTCTAATCAGACGAGTCGCGATTTTTATGGCGTATCATTCGCGTCGATGCTAGATTAGAAAGGAAGAAAACGAAAAGAGAAAGAGAAATTATGAAATGAGGGATCGATAATGAATCGCTGCATTTGGATAACTGAGGGATGTATAAATATTGAGATTTTTCGTATTGAGGCCTTAGGGCATTCTATCTCTATTTGTTACGTGATTATCGACTATCATGTAAATTTGATTAAAAAAAAAAGACAATTGTGATCAAAACCAATTTTTGTCAGGCTCCTCTTAGAAGGGGGAGGGGGGGGGGGTGCTCACTTCCGTCCCTCCCTGGCTACGCCAATGACTATCGTTGGATTCGGATTAAAAAGAAATATACATTTACGAAATAGACGTGTTTTCCATAGCATGAGGCAAATTACACGAGACTTTATGCGCAACCATCGATTCTGCAAATCGGCGAATCGTATATATTCCGCGTGCATAGCACATGTTCGCGAACAAGTGCAGCGATGATAGCGGAGAGAGGTTGGAGAATAAACGCGAGGGAAACATCGATGTGAACCGCCGGTGCGGGACGTTTCGACCATTTCACCAATACGTTTGCACAAATATAACGTACGTATACACATGTACTTTTAGTCTCATATATAGTACTCGAGGTTCAAAGTACGAAATGGTCGCGGTTTATAATACTCGTTGTGCAGTTTATCAGTGAGAGTCGCGTCCCGACGCGAGCACGCGCGCGAGGGACTCCTCGTCTCGTTCTCTCTCTCTCTTTCTCTCTCTCTCGTCCAAACGTTTTCGGCCCTCCGCCAATTTCCCCGCTCAAATTCATTGTACGCACGCGGCCTGCAAACAATAATCATGACACGCCAGAATCGCCGGCAATGACAATGGAATTGCTGTGATAAATAGAGGGCGCTCTCGCAACGGCAACGACGCGCCACCGCACAACACACACACACACACACACAACCCCCTCCCGTATAATTGTTCAACACCCCCGTCCCTCGTGTATTACCTATATACACGCATCTTTTTATGTATATGAATATATATATATATATATGCGCGTATATTTACGGGTACGAGAGTTTTGCCATCAGATTTTCATCGCTATGAGTAAGAGATGAAAAACATAAAAAATAAAAACGGTGCGCAAAAAAATTGTCGCTCCAAGCAGATTCGTGTGCCTGTCCCTAATAATTCATTGTCCAGATTTATATATGCTACGTGTCTACATATATACACACACCCATATATATGTATATATGTATATATATATATATATAGTTACGATGACAGACAGGACAGCAGTGATAACGTACCTCGAGAAAAATAAACAGAGCAGAACGGCGTTTCCGGTATAGGAATTTGCTCGAATAAAACAGCATTCGAAATGTCTCTGAGTCTTAATATTAATTATAGCAATAATCATTTTAAGTGGTTAGGTGGGTTTGAAAATTTCAAAAAAATCATTCTTTTTTTAATTTTATTATCTAATAGTAAAATATGTCTAGAATATTCTCCCAAAGTTTTAAGTCAATCGGAGTAAAAGTCTAGGAGAGAGAGACCCTTTGGGAATTCCCCCTGTTGGGAAAGACCGGCCGGGAGCGACGCAGGTATAGGCATTTTTCTCAAAACACTATTTTTGAAGTCGGTGGACACGATTTCTCAAAAACTAATGCACCGAACTTATTGAAATTTTGCACACTTCTCCAAAATAGTGACTAGTGATTGGACGAAGGTTTTTTTTTCGGTTACAACTAATTTTACAAGGCTATACGTAGTGTAAATTGTACCAAAAATTGAACTATTTTGCATACAACTCTGCCAAAAATTCAGATTTCAATTTTTTTTGAAAATCCTTCATTCAATCACGAGCTATACTTATCTACTAACAGAAAAAAAATGGTTTTTTAATTTCAGATAAAGCTATCATGAGTTATCCTGACCATCACGAGGATACTTTTTTTTTAGGGGTCTTCGGAAACCAGGTCCTACCGGCTGAATTTCCCAAATTTTTGGATGAAATTTTTTTTAAATATTGCTGAAATGTTGCTCTTTTATATGCTTAACATTTTGAATAAAATAATTGATATATTATATTTTTAAAAAATAGAGAAAATATGTTTTTTTTTTGGCTTCGAAACTCACGTAACCTCTTAATGCTTATCACAACAATAATTTCAATGATCTTAATATTATAATTTATAATGATAATGATGCGAATTATCGTTTTAAAAAGTGGAAATATTGGTATGGATAATAAGAATAATAATATTGATAATCATTTTTTAATTACAATAATAATAATCCAAATGATAGGAACAAGGTAAAACCGTGAAAAAATGAAATTTGTTAATTATTTTTTTAACAAGAATAATTGACGATATTTAAACTTTCGACCATGCGAAAAATAAATCGCGATTAGGTATTTTTTTTCTCCGTAATGTTGCGAGCGTTCTACCGCCACAGCGATATCGCTACGAGGCCTTCTTGTAGCTTAGCATGGCCAAGAGCCACGCAAAGATACGGGACATGTGAAACAGGTGGTGCGCCAAAGGCGAGGAGATTTGTAGTTTCATTAGGCACAAAGACGGAGAGAGAGAGTGAGAGAGAGAGAGAGAGAAAGAGAGAGAGAGATAGAGAGAGAGAGAGGGAGGGAGAGAGAGAGAGAGAGAGGGAGAGAGAGAGAGAGAGAGAGAGAGAGGGAGAGAGAGAGAGGGAGGGGGAGAGAGAGAGAGAGAGGGGCGGGAGAGAGAGAGGGAGGAAGCGGCTGCTGCTGCTTATGGGCCCCTGCTCTCTTCTCCATCTTCTCGTCTCGCTCCCTTTCCCTGAACCCGCTGTTGTCTACAACCATTTACATCGCCACTTACCTGTTCGCCTCGTAAGTAAGCCCTGGAAGAGAAGATCGAGAGAGAGAGAGAGAGAGAGAGAGAGAGAGAGAGAGTGAGGGAGAGAGAGAGAGAGCTCGTGCTCCGCGTCAAAGCCTCTTATCCACCAAGCTCTAAAAGTCTGCTTTTGCAAACTCAAATTTCGCGTTGTCGTTTGAAACTATATGATTTTCGTGATCGGCAAAAAAAAAAACATCCGCCCGAACGAGGATCTGAATTTCCGTAAAGCAAAAAGAATTGCAAAAGTGCAGTCCATTAGTCGATTTTTCATTCCACAGAAAATTGCGATTTTCGAGTGGTCATAGTTCCAGAGTTCACTTTTATTCGTATTCTAACAAAATGAATTTCCGCTGCAATCCTAAAAAAAAAAGAGTATATCTTCAATCTATTTCCCAAGATCTCATTCCGCGGTAATTTGATCCTCCCCGAGCACAAATTCGCCGCTCGTACTCTCCAAAACCTCACATTTTCGTGTCCTACATACGTATCCCCACATACGTATAGCGAAGTACAATCTTATACCGTGTAGGTAATAGAGGCGAGAGAGAGAGAGAGAGAGAGAGGGTGTAGCGGTCGTTGGCACAAACCAGCTGTTCCACGTGAGCGCGGTAGTACGTGAGCGGGTACGCGCCGAGAGACCGAGAGAGCCCAAGGAAAATCGTGCCACCGGAAAATTCGCCGTCTGATATTCACGTCCATATACGTTTTTTTCGTTCCTCTTTTCGTCTCTCTTACCGTTTACGTGAGAATACGAGGGAAGGGCGGATTTGTCACGTGACGTGACACGTTCGTAACACTATACTGGTCCAAGTAACGTTTTTTTTTTCGGCCACATAAGATATACATATATATCCGTTAATGTATATTTGACATACGTGCTATATTTTTGAGACACGGTATTTTTAGTATCTGTATAGCAGATTGAATGAGTTTGCCATACTTGTTTGAGCGCCCACGTTATACATATATATATATATATATCTATATAAATATTCGTACGTGTTTTCTCTCGAAAGTTTTGTAATTACGACGTTAGTCTCGTATCTTTTATAGCCAGGAAGAAGATATTTATACAGCCGTCGTGGGGACGGATGATCGAAGAGCTTCTTCTCGGTGCTCCATTGCCGTCAATGACTAGACGTTTTTTCTTTTGCACCATCTCGAACGTATATATATATATAATAATAATAATAATAATAATAATAAGGTATAACAGAGTGATTTCGACGAGGGTTGCACACTCGACAGCTGATTTCGTCACGGTTACGTATGTATACATACCGGAATTGCGATTTTTCCAAGGTATATATATATATATATATATATATATATATATATATATACGTATACGTGTATACAGACGTATTTATTGGTTGCTCCTTGATAGTAAAAAGATCGGGTGGGGGGAAGATCGCGTTCTCAAGCTTGGCCATTCCCATGATCCATCCTGATCGAGATTTTCGTTACGCTCGTAAAGCCCGAGGCTGTGCGCGCGCGCTTAGTCAGGCGGTTGAAAATAACGTTCCTCGATGGAAATGAACGCAAAATCTCAACCTTTTTTTTTTGCGCATGTAAACGTATGTAAAAAAAACGGAGGGATGGAAGCATCGTCATCAATGTAAAATCGACGGGGCTGTCTGTCTTGTTAGCGAATTAAATGAGGGGTTGGAAGTCGTCATCATTGGTAGGGAGTGCAAGAACAAGGCCAGCGGGATGGGATCGGTACGTTCGTCCTCGTGATTTTTCCGCTCGAACCCGTGAAGGTGGATTCCGCGAGAGTGGAGAAGGATAGAGCAAGATAGAGAGAGAGAGAGAGAGAGAGAGAGAGAGAGAGAGAGCGAGAGGGAGAGAGGGGAAGGGAAAAGAGGTGGGTGATCGCGAGAGACCGCGTCGAGCGAGAGTTAATTTCATAGCTGATCACCCCGGGTAATCCCCGGCTCGGTCGGGGGGACGAGACCACTCATGCGGAAAACAAAGCTGCACAGAGAGCGCTCTCTCTCTCTCTTTGTCCCTCGTTCGTTTTCTCTCTCTCTCTCTCTCGCTCTCTCTGTCCTGTTGGCACTCAATGGCTCTACGAGAGTGCGGGAGGTGGAAAACGTATCCGGGAGGGGATGGAATCGAGGGGATCGAGCTCTCTCGCGCCCGATGCTCTTCTGGATGCCGCGGCTGGCTTGAAAGGCACATCGAATGCTACTGCGAAAATCCCGAGACCGAAGCCAAACTCTCTCTCTCTCTCTGCCAGCGTTTATACCAGTATAGAAAAATGTGTCCTCCCTATCGGGGGAACTTCTCCTCGTCTTCTTCTTCCTCTTATTCCAACGTCATAAGAGCTTCCGCACTAGATTCATCATTCTCCTGGATATGCTCGGATCACTGCGGGGCAGGGATGCTTTTTCCCCTCTTTTTCCGGCGAGCAAAGCCGCACTGCTGTCTATGAACTACTTGATACGAGATCCCAGAAATAGAGCGCGGAAGAGAGAGAAAGAGAGAGAGAGAGAGAGAGAGAGAGAGACTCGCTGATAGGAATATGTACGGGATGAAAGGAATCATCTTCCGCCTCACCTGAGACGCATCACCCCACAATCTCACTTGACTCCATTTCCTGCATACGAACTTACGAACTCTCGCCGACTAATCTCGTACGAGGCTGTGACTTTCAGCTCAAAATCGAGACGAAGAAAAAAGAAGAATCGGGTGTGCATCAGTTTGGGTAGAATTATTGGAGGAAGCAAATCGGAACGGTGGTGCTCGTTGCAAAAATTAATACCATTGGACATCACAGTTACCGGATCATTATACTATAATATCATTGGATTTCACACGTTTATGGGCCAAATAATGCACGAGAGAGATTGGGAGTCGGAAATTAGCGATAAATTAGACATCGCCGAATTAGTTTTAGCGAAAAATCAAAACTCCACATTTTCGCGTTTTTCGTCGAAACTAAGCTTTTCGATGGGCTTGCTACAGCACATTTAGATGCAAACTCATGGGCTGATTACAATTTTTCGAGATACAACTCGATCGAAGCAAAAATATGAGTTTTCCAAACGTTTACCCGTACCTAAACCCTGACGAACCTAAACGAAAAGCTCTTATTTACTTTTTCCTGGACCTGACTTCGTTTGGGTTCTCGCCCATTTGATGATATTTGATCAGGTCCAATTCGCGCCTGGAGTAATTCAACCCCTTTCGGTGAACCGTCCTCCAACGTCCAACACCATTTGTTACACGCGCTGCAGTGTGTACGCGGATACGTGCATATTGCGAACACGACGGGGGCCAACGCACGCGTTGCGTGTCTTCAACGTGTCACGCTACTTTGTGAGCCATAGTCGCGTGGGCGACCTTGCTTCTACACTTTCCCAGCATCCTCGTTTGTACTGTGTGTACCGTGCGAGCAAAAAAAAAAGAACCATAAAAAAAAACAAACACGCGTTACGTATTCGTTACGGTGTACAAATGTTTGGGGGGGGGGGGGGGGGGGGCGAGTGTTTGAGCCCGATTTCTGGCTCCGTCCCGATTCGTCCTGGAGGACGTATTATCGTTATTATGCGGACGATACACGGTGGCGCCGTGCTCAACGCGAGAAAGATACACACGGGCGGGCGGGAGAGCGCGCGTGGATATCGAAATATAGGGTGCGATCGGTAATCCAAAGGGATTTATATGCCCTTTCCCTCGCCCTTCCTCGTCCATATTCGTTTCTCTCTCTCTCTCTCTTTCTCTCTCTCTCACTCCCGCTCTCTCACTCTCTCTCTCTCTTTCTCTCTTTCTCTTTCTCTAGGACAAGTATTTCATTTTCCCCCGTAGCTTGTATACACGTATACCGGACCAGACTCACGATTCGTCGTGGCATGAGAGCGCGCGCCCCCTCGCACCGCGCTCGATAAATAAATCAAAACGTTAAGCAGCTATGCTTAACGTTAATGTAACCGACGGATCGGAAGACGGAGATAGGTACATTCATATAACGTGTATGCGTTATGTCGTAGTGAACTGTGAGGCCACGAATTGTGTCGATAATAAACAACAAGAAATCGAAATAAACGATAGCCCTGAAGGATTTTTTTTTTCAATGCAAATAGCAAGGAAATCTTGTAGGAAATATTAGGTGTACGAATTAATTTTTACAGATTTCTTCGAGCTTAAAATTATATTTAAAATAGAAATATTTTCCCGGTCTTTTGTGGTTTTGAAAGGATCGGACGCAAGGTTTCAGAACACCGAACGACAAGTCTACGTGAGTTACACAACCTCTCAGAATAGCAGAATTTACGATGGCAACTGATAAACAGCACATTCGGCACTGCACTTTATACGAATTTCAACAAGGAAAAAATGCTTCTAAAGCACGGGAATCAATTTGTAGTGTTCTTGGTGCCGACGTTGTGTCTTATGAAACGTGTAATTATTGGTACAAACGTTTTAAAAGTGGTGATTTCGATCTTAGTGATCAGCCGCGCCCTGGACAGGATATGAAGGGTGTGCTTTATTACGAACTCCTGGAAACTGGTCAGACGGTGATTGCGGAACGCGACAGCCGACAATTGTACAAACTGAGCGAAGAACTTGATCAGAAAAAGCTATTTACTGGGCAAGGAAGCAGGCAAGACATACTGCTGCATGACAACGCTCGACCTCACGTTGCTCGCGCGACTCAGAAGACCCTCTTGAACTTGGGATGGGAAGTTCTCCCGCACGCGGCATATTCACCGGACTTGGCCCCATCCGACTACCATTTGTTCCGGTCAATGCAGCACGCCTTAGCGGATGAACAGGTCAAAACGCTGGACGATGCGCGTAAATTCGTCGATGACTTCATCGCCTCGAAGCTTGCAAGTTTCTTTCGCGACGGCATTCGTATGTTACCTGAGAGATGGCGCAAGGTCATAGAAAACGATGGACAATATTTCCAAGATTAAGTTCGTTGTTCTCTTTTTTTTTTATATTAAATAAATTTGCTGAAAAATCTGTAAAAATTAAGTCATACACCTAATATTTCAATTTCTGTTGCATATTATCCCTTCAGAAAAAAAATATCCGTTTCGATTATCCGAACCATCTTCAGTTCCAATTGATTCAGATAATCGAGGTTACGCTGTATTCAGAGTCGTTTAAGTAACAAATTCTGAATGACACGAAAATAACAGTATTTAAAAATAAAATACAATAGAAACGCGAAAAAAGGCCTGCAAGGTAACATGGCACGGAGTACCTTATCTTGGAATACAATAATTTAAAAAAAAAGAAAAAGATGAAGACTATTCAATAAAAATAATGTGCGTGCGTAAATATATGGACGATTAATTAACAATGAATACTACATATAAATACATATATCATACACATGTATAAATCCAGGCAGGCCGATACAAAATTTTGGCTTTTTCGGTGCTCGCGAAGAACAAGAGTCATGATTCACGCTCATGATCCTCTGCTTCTGACGCTTCGCATGAAAAAATACTGTGTACTACAATGAAACGGCCTGAAGAATGGGGCGAGAGGGGGGGGGGGGGGGATGAAAAAGAAGACATTTGATCGACGTACAGTCCGAGAGAGTGAGAGAGAGCTAGAGAGGAATTGAAGCGAGTTACCGCGTTGCGGAATATAACAACGAAGCTTTTATTCAAAGCTGTCCGAGCGTCGGCTACAGAATGGACAGAGTAGTTACTGCTCCTCGTACATACATATATATATATATATGCGTGTGCGCGTGTAAAGTATTACGGCATGGATAGTGCGGCTTGTCAACGAGTGCGAAG
>OZ010723.1:15006633-15046484 GCA_963932345.1 Ophion ventricosus | reverse complement strand
CTGTATATTTAGAATTACATTTTCTGAGGCACTACGTAGGATTTTTTTTTTATATTGCATATTTCCTTTTTTATAAACAATTTTCTGACGATTTTCTCATGACATTTTATACTTTTTTGTTTTAGACATGCGCCATTTTGACAAAAAACATTATATCAAAAAAAATCCTACGTACTTCTATAGCTATTCTGATAATGATCGAAAAACCTTTAGTGTCTCATCATAACTCAAAAATTATAGGAGCTGTTGGTCCGGCCGTTGACCTTCCAGAAATAAAGGCGTCATCGGAAAAAATGCTGCACAGTCGCCATTTTAACATGTATCGCTGGTGAGAAAAAATAATTTTGTATAGTCAATTACGTGTATAATAAAACCCCTATTTTGTAATTCCGATTTATTTTATGGTTTAACTGAAAAAAAAAATCACAAAATATGCTCTTTTTGGCCTCTAGAGTGGCCTAACGCCTTAAACGAGATTTCACTGTATATGTTGCGAATATTTGAAGCTGGCGATGTATCCAGAGATAGAGAGAAAGAGAGAGAGAGAGAGAGAGAGAGAGAGAGAGAGAGAGAGAGAGAGAGAGCTGAGAGAGAGAGAGAGAGAGAGAGAGAGAGAGAGAGAGAGAGAGCGAATGCGTCGGTTACTCGTGTATCGCACATGACGTTTCACTTTTCCCATTCGTTGCTCCATTGAACCGTGGCCTTCTAAAACGCGGCGTGTGGTGACTTGTTCCATTCTCATTTTCTCTCGCTTAGGCACAGGTATATTATTCGTATTCTTAAACGTATTCCCGAATGAAAATGTTTGGGTCGCTTCTCTCATTGAGTCGCACTGCGTGGACGATGATCTCTCTATGCTTACACCGTGGACGAAATGATTTCTGGCAGAAACGGTCGAAGAAAAGAGCCAAAAGAATCCACACGCATAAAAAGCTTCATAAATCACGGGGGGCGCTCCAGGGTGGTCAGTGTACCGGCAGAGCAGCTCTCCGTAGTGTGTAGTTAAACAGGGCAGAAGAGATTTGCTCCTCTTCCTCGTTTTTCTCTCTACCGCCTCCCCTCCGGCTCTCTCTCTCTCTCTCCTCTCTCTCTCTCTCTCATCTCTCTCTCTCTCTCTCTCTCTCTCTCTCTCTCTCTCCTTCGCGCGTCTTCCTCGCTCTCGCAACTTGTCCCACTCGGATATATACGCTCGGATCATACCGTGAAACTCGGCTAAGAGTCCACGAAGAGCCACGTGAATGGAGAGTCCATTAGAATTAAATGGGCCCCGAATGAGCGTGAAAAGAGCAAGAGAGCGGCTGCTTGACCAACACACAGTATGTACAGGCATTCAGGCCACGAACAACCGCCGATTCTGAGATCTATTCACGCAAATTTATCTACAAAGTGCACCTTAATTTTCCACACTTATCCCGATGACCCTAGTTTGGCCCTTTCTTTTTTTTTCATGCTGCTTCGCTTGTTTGGATTAACGTCGCACCGTGAAAGTGCAATATCGCAATTTTTCGGTAAGTCCGAATTAAGGTAGTAGATCTCGCAAAGGCGTTTTTCTATAGATTTTTTTTTCTCATTTGAGGACTCATTCAGGACACTATTATCTACCAAATTTCAAAAGGTGATTATCTACCAAATTTCAAAAGGATTTACCTTTCCGTTTTCGAGATATTATCGAGATATTGACAATCAACGATTTCATGGTTTTACATGTGTTCTTATGGGGAGAAGCAGCGGAAAATTTCACATTTCGCAAGGTCATAGAAAACGATGGACAATATTTCCAAGAATAATTTCGTTGTTGTCTATTTTTTTATATTAAATAAATTTGCTGAAAAAATCTGTAAAAATTAAGTCATACACCTAATATTAGGCGTTTTTCATCATTACTTTATAAGTTTTTACATCCCTATAAGATGTACAACCTACATTATAAGAATATTTCGCAATATTTCGAAGCTTTTATCGATTGAGCGGAGAGAATATACTTTTCAACGTGACTGCGGCGAGACTACTACCTCAAGACCTAAAACTTTGCTTCCGGGGCTTGTATCGAAAGTTGCCGAACGTCCGTATACGTACGTATGGGATTTATCGAGGTATGTCGAGCATCGAGGACTCATCGGGGAACACCGTTCGGAGGTACGCCAGAGGATGCTTTATATATATATATATATATTTATGTGCGTGTGTGTCCATAGGTATAAACGTGACAACGGACCGCCCGCCCGTACCGACTAACCCATCTGTCAAAAAGTCAAAATATACCAAAGGGGCGTCATTGTCCAGGGATCCTGTGGGATTGCTACTTAGCGTTCTCCTATCTTTTTTTTTTCTTCCCTTCTTCTTTTCTTTCCTTTCTTTCCCCTCCACGCTCGGAGATTCTCCATTATATCGAGTCGTGTCTCTTGCGTGTGCGTGTGGCTCGCGCCTCGTTCTTTTGTACGACATCTGTATGTATCCCCTCGGACTAACGCTTCGTTGTTGCCCCTATTCCATTTATATATATATATATACATTTCTATATTGATATAAATATAGATATAGATGCGAATGTGAACCTCGCTTCGACGATCCGTACATACGTTTTCTATATGAGATTTAGCCGCAGAGAGTGTATATACGTTCGTGCCAATATGGAGGAATATAATGTATCGGGGAAAGAGCAACCATCCGGGACCCACGAGGAACTATTTTCTTGTTCTCGCGTGTTGTGTGTATATATATATATATGTGTGTGTGTGTGTGTGTCTGTATGTGTATGTGTGTGTACATATACACACACGTGTTGTCATTCTTCGCTGCCTCGCTAACTCAATCTCTCTTGTCCTGGGGTGGTTCAACCCCGTCGAGATACGCCGCGCGCGCGCACCCTTATTCACACTCGCGACTCGTTTCATCTTATTTCTTTTATTCTCTTATTTGTTTATTTGTCAACGAGACTCTCGTTCGGTGGCGAGAAGATGAAGGATTTAATTGATTCTTGGCAGAGCCCAATTTGGATACGTAACACAATTTTATCTCCCCGGAGAGAGTGTGTGTGAGAGAGAGAGAGAGATTAATTGATAATTTATTTATGCCTTGGCCGGGACCTTAAGGCAATGTGAGAGAGAGAAAGAGAGAGAGAGAGAGAGAGAGGAGTACTAGGGTTGCTGTATAGCGACGAACAGGGCGAGAAAGAGGTTGAAAGAGGGACGGGGTAATTACCGATTAAAGAGATTAAATCGTGCGGCCTCGTATCGATTCCCTCGTGGTTATAGCTAGCCATGAGACCTATAATTGTTGGAATTGAGAGGGTTAGAGGGAGAGAGGACGATTCTTAGACGGAATGAGCAGAAACAAGAGAGATTGTATGAGAGAGAGAGAGAGAGAGGGAGAGAGATAGAGAGAGAGAGAGAAGATGAAAGCGAAGGGGCAAACGAGAAGAGAGAAAGCTCCGTGAAGAAAGGAAGAAAATAGGTAGGTCGAGTCGGCTGGTTCGCTCGTTCGAGTGGGTCCGCCTTTGTTTCTGATTTGAGGGGGGCATCCTTACGAACGGGTTAGCCGCGCCACTGATCACCGACGCTAATTACAGCGGATCACTCGCCCCGGCGAGTTTAAAACTCATCCCTCCTTCCGCTCCACCTAGTCTCTTCTTTCCCCGCGGCCCACGGTTTTAAGCGCCGGGTACGAAAGAGGCTTCCCTCGTGACGCGTTTCCCATTGGCCGAACCGAGATGACACCAAAGTGCTCCAACATGGCGTCTTATCTGATTTCACTGTATACAGCTTATAATGCTGTTGGAGGGAGGAAGAGAGCGAGAGAGAGAGAGAGAGAGAGAGAGAGATAAGACGAGCAAACGAGAGAGTGCAAACGTCGCAGCGACCTCTCCTCCTACTCCTCTCCTATAACATATTATTTATTCATTCAATTATTTGTTCCCAATAAGCCCCAATAATATATCGTTTTGGCCGTGTGTGTGGCAAAGGAAATCCAATGGAACGCTCACAATTCTCGTTTTTTTTTCCCCTATGGAATAACAAGATGGCGAGAACGCGTACTGGGACGAGAGCAAGAGAAAACGGCGGGGGGGGGGGGGGGTAGGTCTCCCTCCTATCCGCGATTCTCGGGTAATATAAGTTGGCAAAGGTGCTAAATCAACATTTTTATAAACTCCTTAGTATTCATGGGCTCGAAAGCCGGGGTGGAGGCTGGGGACAAGAACTCGGAAGAGGGTACGCGCGAGGCCCTCGGTATGTGTGACATTCGGTTCGATCTATTCGCACACAGAAGACGGACAGATGGAGAGAGGTAGATATATATATATCTATATATATATATATATATATAGTAGTTCTGAAAGCAAAAAAAAAATCCGGAAAGTGTGTGAGATCGCGCACGGCTGCACGCCATCATTTTTCGTAACGACTGTATTATCGAGAATCGCTTCGTGAAATGTTGACGAACGTGGGTCTCTCGCATGCGTAACGCGCTTCGGCGCACGATCCATGGGCACAAATGGAGTCGAGTTTTCATCGCCTCTAGCACAATTATTCCAACGATTCCTCTAAGCATTACATGTATACCCGTTCAAGTGGATTCCCCGCTATTTCTCGATTTACGTCGTTTGAGAATGTTTTTCTTCTTAATTAACAACCGGAATTTGTTGGATCTCCCAAAAAAGAAATATTTTATTCCCCTCTGAACCCTGAAAAAGTTATAAAATGTCATGAAAAATTACCAGTCTACCTAATTTTTTCATGATCTCTGCAACGCTCATTATGGCCGATTTTTGTATTAATTTATCCAAAAAAAAAAATCAAATTTTCGCGGGTTTGCGACAACTACGGTATTAGAAAAAAAGTGGTAGAAAAGAAAAATGATTCCCTATCTCAACATATTAGTTTTTCTTTGTTATTCGTGTAAAGCGACTAGATGATATTACTCAAAGTTTCTAAATGTATGTAATATTTTTCCCGATGTTCCTAAAATATATTTCTTCACAGCAAACTTGAAATGATGTTTGTCTCACATTTTTTTTACTACACATGGACAGTTTGGTGACTTTTCGTTAATTTCGTATACTTTTTATTGTCATACAAGACATATATGTTTCAAAGAGCAGAATATAAATATAAAAATTTAGCAAATTAGACGCATTAAAGAATTATAAAGTATACTTTTATACCAGAAAGTCATAGTAAAAGTCGTGAAAAAAAAAATCCTTATTCCTTGCCTTGAAAATCCTTAAAGGTCATGAAATTTCACTTCTGGTCAAAATTAGACACCCTGATATGAGAATCCAATTGAATTCCTACGATAATCAACTGCACTGGTACGCGAACCGGTATGGGGAAGTATAGATGCCAGCGATGTCACGCAGGTAGCGTGGACCATAGCGCCGTAGCTTTGGTCGAAATTATCAGCGAGAAACGTCCCTCGACAGCCTCTCTCTCTCTCTCGCTCTCTCTTCCCACCCCCTCTCTCTCATCGATATTCAACATTAAATTTGCATCGTAGGCAGAACGCGCGTGATTGAATGGCCGATTTTCGTCAACGTACACTGGGTGCCTCAGATTTTGCGGAGAGAGAGAGAGAGAGAGAGAGAGAGAGGCAGGGAGGGAGAGAGCAAGGGAGCGAGGGAGGGTGATAAATATATATATATATAGTGGCAAAACAATGACGAGGAGGCCTCATGCATGTTAATGCGATTCTCTCGTTCGCGCGCGTGAGAGAAGGCCGTTTTATTTGGGCCGGGATCGGGAATACTCGCAATATTAGCGAAGCCCCGGAATTTATACAGAGGGTGAGATTGGTAGGCGGAAGCAGTTTCGATATACACGGATATATACATGTGTGTTTGCGTTGCGTTTATATATATATATATACACACATTTATACGCGAGCAAGAGGGTAAGGTTGAGGTTTATAGTGACGGCGGGGTTAAACGATTCTTCGTATACACCAGTATCGCCGCCGCGTGATTCTCAGCGTATGATCGCGTCTCTCCCGATGCGCGCCATCTCCTCCAAACTTTACCCTATAACGCTCGTTTAACCCTTCGAATGTTCGAAGTTTCGACTCGGTCAGAGTCCCGCGGACCATACGGATATCTGTAGTCTTCGTTTCTCTTTGCGTTACGTATACGCGTGTACATACGTGTCCTTCTATGTACGTAACACTCTACGATTTCATCGTACTCTAAACTAGTTTTGCGTGTACACACGTAACCCGGTGTAACGGTGTGCCCCGTTGATTGTCGATCCTCCAGAAGTACCGGAGACTGAGTGAGCCAGGGAGAGGGCAAGTGAGAGGTACTAACAGAGAGGGAGAAAGAGATAGATAGATAGATAGATAGATAGATAGAGAGAGAGAGAGAGAGAGAGAGAGAGAGAGAGAGAGAGAGAGAGAGAGGAGAGAGAGAGAGGAGAGAGAGAGAGAGAGAGAGAGAGAGAGAGAAAGCCTCCGACTAGCGTCTCGTGGCTGTGGGCTACGACCACGATACTACTCCATACATAATCATGCCTCGTCTTTGTAGCCCGAAATTGATTTATTATTCAAAGCGACGCGTGTTTCACAATGTGTATTTACCATCAGCGCATAGTACACCTATACATGGCTGTCTGCTGCGTCAGGTGGTATGTATATGTGTGTGTGTTTGAATATATATATATATATATATATATAATTGCCGATTATACAAAAGAGTCGGAAACGAAGATACAATATTTTTGTCAATTATATAATAAATATTTGACATTTGAGCGTGCGTGAAATATTCTGTTTTTCGCACATCGTAGGGGAGACCGGGGCTGGAAGTTACAGGCGTAAAAAGTTCCAGCTGAAATTTCTCATCAGAACGTTGAGCTAGAGAAATGTTAGAAAAAAAAAAGGAAAGATGCGGCAAAGTTGCACCTCACGTCACGGGTGCTAGTTGTGCTGTATCTGTCGACAGCAGGTTTGTAACTTTTTTCACTATTTAGTAATTTTGGTCTATATCTGCCGCTATTATCGTTACAGTATTAAAATCGTGTTAAGGCGTGCATTGACGAGTTTTTATAGGCTAAAATTAAGATTTTGTCGCTGAGATGATCTGAAAAATATATCGTAACATTTTTAAGGCCTTAGGCCACTCTCGATTTTTTTTTGTTAAAAATGTACCTTAGTACCTACAAAATTATATTCCAAAAGATTATGCGTGTGAAAAATCTTTAAGTACTCGATTTTCGAATTCTGACGCAACCCCTCTTCATTCATGTCGTGACTTTCTACTAATTTTAAACGCGTTTATATCAAAACTATATTTTCCACGTCGGCCGAACTCATAACTCAAAAAAATTTCAACCGATTCACTTGAAATTGTGTATTTAGAATTACATTTTCTGAGGCAGTACGTAGGATTTTTTAAAATTATATTGCATAGTTCCTTTTTTATAAACAATTTTCTGGTGCGGGAGGAATAGTTGCGTCAAACTCACAATTAAATCCTGCACATGTATCGAAAGCTCATTAATTCCTTTATACGAAGAATATATAAAAATGTCTGATTATTCGAAAGAGGACATGTTGTAAGCAAATTTGATAAGAATGCCACAACCAGCCCCACACTCCTCCACTCGTACGAAATCATATGAAAATCGCGTGGATTGCAACAACATCGTAACAAGAGTGAGAGAGAAGAGAGAGGAGAAAGATAGAGAGAGAGAGGGGGGGAGAGAGAGAGAGAGAGAGAGAGAGAGAGAAGAGAGAGAGAGAGAGAGAGAGAGGAGAGAGAGAGCAAGGGAGCGAATGTACGATGAGAAAAACGATGTGTGTATATTGTACGGGAGAGTACGACGAGTTCGAGGAGACTCGAGGGCGCTTCGTCCCCGTAACATTTCATTCGGGCCAGAGTTTTTCCAAGCTCCGTCTAGGAAAAATATTGACGAAAAACAAGGATTCGCGACCCGGGGCACCGAGAGACGGAGAAATAAGAGCGAGAGAGAGAGAGAGAGAGAGGGAGGGAGCGTGGGAGTGAGAAGGGAGAGGATCCCCGGAGTTAATTAAACTCGCCAAGTATATACCCTCGGACGAGTCTCGGCACGGGGCAAGCTTCGAGTGGTAATTTCCTGATAGCCGTGTGGTCGAACGAACGAGCTCGACAAACACACGGAATACGCGCGGCTGACCGTCTACCATCCAATTCTCTCTCTCTCTCTCTCTCTCTTGCTTTCTCTCTCTATCAACCATTACGATTGACCGGCTATTCCAGACACTCACTTTCCACCCCATCGAAATTATTCTTCCTCGTACTATTTCTTCGCCCGTCTGACGTAACAATATGACGGAATATTCGTGTCTTCGCTCCGAGGATTCGAACGCTTTTGTCTCCGCACAAATAAAAACGCGAGAGAGAAAAATGTATTGTCGGACATTTATCGATTTTTCTACACGTTTTGTATATATCCTGACGTAATTCCATCGCGTTCTTTGGATTAATTCGCTCCTAGTAATAATTCTCGGACAATTTTCATCTCGTTCCAATAAGTCGTCTCTACGCTCATATATGTATATAGTTTATATGTGTACGTGTGGGAAAAGTATGTAGTCTTAGATATGGAATTCCATGACCCCCGGTCATAGTTGGCATACCGAGATTCCAAGGCTTGGACGCTTCGAGCTTAAATTCATCGCGGTTTTTCGCACCTTATACCGACATTCCAATAAACAAAACTCGAAACGCGCGCTCGCATGCCTGAAAGTCCGCACCCTTGCGTTTGCTTCGAATAAAAGTTGGGATTTCTCTTATTTTTAGCGTTTGTGTGAGTCTGTGCGTTTTTATAATACCCCTCTCGTATTATCGTCGCGCACCTCGTCGCTCGTCGCTTTTTTTTTCCTTCTCTCCCTCTCTCTCTCTATCTCACTCTCTCTCTCTCTTGCGATCTGTCCAGTTTCCCCTTCGCTCAGCTGCAGCTTCATAATCCTGAGATATGAGCGCGCACATTGTACAGGAAAATTGTACTCTCATGTGTGTGTGTGCGCGTATATCTGTGTATACGGTTGCTCAGAAAACTCATGTATGCATGGTTGATGCGACGAAAGAGGCGGATTTGGTCCTGATTCGTCCTGGTGTGACTTTTGCGTCGATTCACTTCATCCTCGTTGCTACTCTCTCTCTCTCTCGCTCTCTCTCTCTCTCTCTCTCTCTCTCTCTCTCTCTCTGTCTCTCTCACCCTTGCCTTCCGTAACTCCGTGTTTGTGTGCATAGCACTTGGACGAACATGTATAATGTTGGCCAGATCGGCGATACAACGCTTCTGTTGGTGGGAACTTGGAATAAAGCGGATAAAGTGAAAAGAGAGGAAGAACGAGCGAGGGTGGAGAGAAAAACGTTGCGCGGATGTGAAATGTTGCTCCATCTCGCCTATGGAAGAGATTACCCTTGCGGGAAGGATGCTTTATTATTATTATTATTATTATATATAAATATATACACTATATAGAGTAGGCTCGCGTAAATCAAGATCAGAGAGATTCTGTGAGTGCCTACGTGTGAGCCACCGAATATTGTCGTCGCGATGACGACAATCACGATCGTTATTATCATTATTGTAAATATATATATATATATGCAATGACGTATATAAAGTTGTGGATTTGGATCACCGTCGGGTACGTCGATGCTTGATTTGTATATAAAAAAAAATAAAAAGATTACCGAAGCCAGGGTAGGGGCAAAGTTTGAAAATAGCTCCGGGTTGCGTTATAACTCATTTAGTCTTTAACGTCCGATTCCTCAATGCTACCGTCCTCCTTTTCTCTCCCTCTCTCCCTCTCACCGTCTCTCTTGTGCATAGCGCATTATTTTTTTTTCGCTCCGCAAGGGCTGCAATCGAGGTGCCCATTAATCGAGCGATTCACGCGCGCGTCAACCTAACCGCGAGGCTATTTATAATATAACACACAGGCGTAAAAAAGCCGCGCGCGCGAGAGAAAGAGAGAGAGAGAGGGAGAGAGCCGTGTGTGTCTATGGTGAACTGCGCCTGCGGATCTGATTGTTGCCGAGGTCCCGTTGCACAAGAGGGCAGGGCAACGCGAGACGAAGAGAATAAAGAGCAAGAGAGAGAGAGAGAGAGACAGTGAGAGAGAGAGAGAGAGAGAGAGAGAGAGCGAGCGATAGAGGAAGGAAGAAAAAAAAAGGTGAGCGAGAAAAAGAAGGCTCTCTTGCGAGAGAACGAAAGCCAGATGATGTGTCAGATAAAGCACGCTTAAGCTTAGCTTAGCGAGCTACCGTTGATGCTGCCCGTGCTTACTGCGTGTACCCCCCGGCGCCCCCTCGCCCCACGATGCGTGCATCTCCGCGGGACCACCCGAACGCCGCATTCGGACCGAATGCCAACAACACCGGATCAAACCTTATACACACCTACTGTACGGACGGCTCTCTCTCTCTGACCACCTCTAGGATTTCAATCTGGGAGTCAAAGAGAAAAGCTTTCTCTCTCTCTCTCTTTCTCTTTCTGTTTGCCACCTTCTTGATCTTGTGCTACCGGAATTATCATGACACAATGCGTGCAATCCTATATAAGAACCCTCGGGCTTCCCACGCCCACGAGTTTATCTCTGTCTCCCTCGCTTTCTCTCCTCTTTTCTGGCCGCTCTCTCGGATCTCGTATACCTCTTGGGTACATTTGTATATAAATATATTTAACCCTCGCCCAAATCGCACTTTTGGTCCTTCGCGAATTCACATTGTTGGTTCTCCTTCTTCGTCTTCTATTTCTACTTGCTCAACTCTTATCTTTTTCCTTGCCGCATCAATCATTCATATCTGAACTTGTGTGGGTATATTTGTATATTTATTTTATATAGGAAGAGAGAGAGAGAGAGAGAGAGAGAGAGAGAGAGAGAGAGAGAGAGAGAGGACGAAGAAGACGCACACACGCGCAACGCCGATCGTTCAATGCTCAACCGCGAAGATCCGTAAATCCGTAAGTCGCACGTGGAGAAAAAAAAAGTTTTTTGACTTATTTGGATTTGTCGAGAAAATAGAAGGATCAGAAGACGAAATGTTTGCAGCTTAATTTTTATTCTGTAGCTTCGAGAAAGCTGCGTTGAGGCCTTACGCCACCCTAGAGGCCAAAAAGGACATATTTTGTGATTTTTTTTCAGCGAAATCATAAAATAAATCAGAATTACAAAATATGGGTTTTATTGTACACGTAATTGACTGTACAAAATTATTTTTTCACAGCGATACATGCCAAAATGTCGACTGTGCAGCATTTTTCCGATGACGCCTTTATTTCTGGAAGGTCAACGGCCTGACCAACAGCTCCTATAATTTTTGAGTTATGATGAGACACTAAAGTTTTTTCGATTATATATAATAATAGCTATAGAAGTACGTAGGATTTTTTTGATATATTGTTTTTTGTCAAAATGGCGCATCTCCAAAACAAAAAGTATAAAATGCCATGAGAAAATCGTCAGAAAATTGCTTATAAAAAAAGCAACTATGCAATTTAATTTAAAAAATCATACGTAGTGCCTCAGAAAATGTAATTCTAAATATAAAGTTAAAATTTCAAGTGAATCGATTGAAATTTGTTTGAGTTATGAGTGCGGCCGACTAGAAAAATGTAGACATGAATCAAGAGGGGTTGTGCTAGAATTCGAAAATCAAGTACCTCGAGATTTTTCACACCCATAATCTTTTGGAATATAATTTTATAGGTACTGAGGTACATTTTTAACAAAAAGAAAATCGATTTTTGGAAAATCCTAGAGTGGCCCAAGGCCTTAAGTGGAGCGAAAATAATTGGAGGATTATTGCGAAAATGCGGACGAATAAATTTGACCTAAGGTGAAGGAGGAGAATAAGAAACAGAGGACCAGGAAGAGAAAGCGGAATAAATAGAAGACGAGAAAGAAGATGAGGAAGAAGAAGAAGACGGGAGGCCACCAGCAAGAGCGCTGTTCCTTCTTGTTCATCCGCAGAGACACGGCGAGCCAAGAAGTCGACTCCTGAGGCAGAGAGAGCGGCAATCGGCGCGGGCCACATTTGACTCTGGGCCACCGCTTCTCCATAGGATATTCAGCAATATTCGCTACTACGGGGGACGAAAAATACGCGGTGCTTCCTATAGAAGTATAGAAGTTGTTCGCGATAGTTGTCTCTCTGTCTTTGCGTATCCCTCTCACCCTCTCTCTCTCTCTCTCTCTCTCTCTCTCTCTCTCTCTCGCTCCCTCTCTCTCTCTCTCTCTCTCTCTCTCTCTCTCTCTCTCTCTCTCTCTCTCTCTCTCTCTCTTTCTACCTTACAATATGTATTTGAGCTCACGGATCGTTGTCGTCTTGGCTGTTGTCGAGTCGCCGCGAAACGATCGCGCACTCTTTTTCTCTCTCTCCCGAGGCTTGCTGATCCTGAGCGCGCCTCCCTCTCCCCCCCCCCCCCCCCCCCTGCCCCTGTACCGTGCAGGCCACAAAACGAGAGATCGCGAGCTCTCGCGCGCGGTATCCCAGTGCGTTGTTTCCTTTGTCGTGTCTCTCTGCCGTGACCCACGGGCCCGCCGGGTTAGATTCCTACGTAAAACGTATACAATGCGAGTTATTGCAGCACGGAGAGCGAGAGAGCCTAGCTACGGACTGGCGCCACTCGTCCCGATCCCGCATAAATCCCCCGCGAATCTCCTACCCTCTCCTCACCGCTATATATGTTTCCTTATGGGCTTGCACATATATACGTGTGCGTGTGTGTTTGTGTTTTGGTTTGTAGATATATTGAGATGGGCCAGCGCAAGAAAAAAGTGAATAGATGCGAGAAACGCCGCGAAATCGATGTACCAAGTTGGCGTGAGCATCGAAAGTCATCAGAGATCAAGACGTATGAGGTTACGGTCCCGATGTGCAGACAGTTAAGAGCGTCCCTTCGTTATAGGATTTATTAGTCATATAAGGATCGGTTTTTTTTTTTTACAAAATCACTGAAACTAACTTTGAGCTCATAAGTATAATACTAATTTTCAAAACACGTGCATTAACTGCCGAAAAGTTAAATATTTTAATTTTCATGCATTTAAATGTTGAATAATAAAAAATGTATTGATTTCCGGACAGCTGTTAGCTTTACGTCCCGGAAACCATCGTGTCCCAATTTTTAGGCCATTATGAGGTCCTAGCTTTCTTTCGGACATCCCAAAATTAATTCTTACTGTTACAGGGTGCAAATTGAACAGGTATTCAACTGGACAACAAAAACATCATTTTAAGCACGAAAATATTTCATTATTTTTGTGTTCTATGAGTAATAGTTTTTGTAAAGTTTCAACATTTTATTAGCGACATCGCATCATGCTATTTTCATAATTTACCGGTGACTTGATCCCCTTAAGGTAGTAGTCTCGCCAAGGCGTTTTTCTATAGATTTTTAAATTTATTTTGAAGACCCATTCAGGACACGATTAAGTGATTACCTGCAAAATTTCAAAAGGATTCACCGTTGTGTATTCGTCATATTGGCAATCAAAGATTGCACGGGTTTACACGTGTTCTTATGAGCAGAGCAGTGAGAAATTACACATTCCACGCAATAACGTCGAAACTTTTTTATGGATTAAAAAAAAAATTCTCAATTACAGAGGAACATATGACGAAGTGGGTAAAAAAAAATCATGATTTTTGACCGTCTAGTTTCAAAGATATAGCTAAGGCCTATAGATTTAAGGCCTCAGAGCTTAAATCTTCAAAATTGATGAGACGCTGCAATTATTATATAAAACCTTATCGAAACCGAATAATGACTATGGTGTCGAAAAGTTTGTTCGATTCGCTTTCGATCGAACAAACTTTTGTCGTAAGCCTATTCTAGAAATCGATAAAAAAAACCCCTATTACTATCATAAATTATCGCAACTTTTAAGCTCTTCGGTTTGGAAAAGTGTATTCACGGCATGATTGATTCGGATTCGTTAATATGGTTCGTCAACTTTACTACTAAATTTCGTTATTAGTGTACGATGTTCCAGTAAATAATTAATAATTGAACGCTGAATAGGATACAAGTGTCACTTTTCGTAACATGTGTCGATTATATTGCTAAGTGAAATATTCAAACTACTGTCCAAACAGTGAGACCCGTCCGAGCATTGTTACCGTTACTTTAACAGTGACTCTATTTCTTTTTTTTTCGTCAGACACTTTTTACAATCGATACGATTGGAGAGCAGGAGACTTATTTCCAATGAGAAAATGCTTTTTTCCGCCTCTTGAAAAAAGATAAATGGAGCGTTAAAGCACGTATCGTGAAGGAGGGGGGGGGGGGGGTGGTAGATAAAGCAAGAGCGAGCGAGAAAGAGAGAAAGAGAGTGAGAGAGAATTGTAGCGTTGTGAGATGAGTTAGGTGCTCCTTTCTATCCTTCTCTATTTCCCGTCTCTGTTTCACTAGCTGTCGCACGTGAAAAGTGTCGAAGCCGCCGGGTCCGCGAGTGTCCAATTGTGCTCGGGCTCACGATCCATTAAACGAATCCAACGAGCGAGCGCGCAACGCCCGGCCCCTAATTAAGGCTATTTATCGGGAAACGCCGCGAAAGAATGGTGCGCGCGCGCGATGAAAGAGAAAAAAAAAAGAAAGGTGGAATGAAAAATGAAAAAAAAAAAAAAGCGTAGGATCGAACGTTTGCCTCGGTTCTTTCTTTTTTTTTCTCTTTTTTTTTTCGGTAATTGCTTTTTCTAAAAGCGAGTCGAGCGGGCACCGCCACCATCAAGCCATCGTAGCTTTGCGACGATCGCGGGGATGTCATTATAAAGCGCTCATTAATTTGCCGATCCGCGTTTACGTGTTTGTGTGCGAGGGCGCCTGCTCTTCCTCTCCCGCTCGTGGAAAGATGCGAATATATCTACGGTGACGGCGATAATTGAGAATTCTCGAGGGTTCCCATCTCTTTGAGGGATCCTCCTATACGCGAGATATATGTACACTCTATTTGACAAAATAAGAAGAGAGGAGAGAGAGAAAGAGAGAGAGAGAGAGGGAGAGCGGACCAAGGAGGAGAAAAAGGGCGAGCCCTTCAGCGCGTCAGTGGAAATTGGAAATTGTTGGTTCTATAGCTGACACACACACACACACACACATACAGTTGGTACATATACGAAGAGAGGAGAGGATGATGCCCGCTCGCGAACCAAGCGTCGTATACGGATTCGTGATCTCTCTCTCTCTCTCTCGACGCCGGCGAATAATTCATTCCCCGTTCCAGAGTGAACTACTCCATCCTCGACGGAAATCGCATTCGAGTGATTCTCGAGAAGGATAGAGAAACAGAAGGAATAGAGGAGGAGGAGGAGGAGGAGGACGATGAGTGAAACTTGGCGGCAATGGCGGAGCAATAGAGCGAGAGAAAGAGAAATAAAATGAGAGAGGGAGAGTGAGGGAACGAGAGTCAAGGCAAGAGGGAGAAATTGCATGTCTTTCTTCTCTCTCTCTCTCTCTCTCTCTCTCTCTCTCTCTCTCTCTCTCTCTCCCTCCCTCCCTCCCTACTTCTCCTTTCCTCGGTAGATAATATACTTGGTCGAAGTACGCTCGTCAAACACAAGCGCTAGCAAGCACGCGGATATATTAGGATGCATCTCCATAAAAGTTCCGAGCCCGCGCGGCCGAGGAGAGCACAGAGTCAACATTCGCAGAGGCACCCGCACCGCACTCGGCGGCGGGAGAATTTCGTCAGAGTGAAAGGGAGCAAAGAGAGAGAGAGAGAGAGAGAGAGAGAGAGAGAGAGAGAGAGAGAGAGAGAGAGAGAGAGGAAGAAAGAAAGAAAAAGGGTACGCGCTGAAGAGACAAGGAGAGATATTTCCTTCCGGCTCGGCAACTCTCTGCCCGAGCGTCTTGCGCCGCCAGCAATCACCGATATTGAGGCTTTCATTTCGTGGCCCCAGGGCTCCTTGTAGCTTCCTGCACTCCGCACTCGCTAGGCGTACTTCTCCCTATACTCTTGCCAACCCCCTCGTCTCGTTTACCTTACACACACACACACACACACACACCTATATATATGACGGTGTGTGCTCTTGCCCTCCTTCACTTCCAACTAGAACATACTCATATTTTCTTCCGATCTACTTTTTCGGCTCAAGCTTTTTGCGGCACGGACAAACACATTGTCTGTTTTCTTCCGTACTTAATACTTTACATTTTAATTGTGCACTTTCGTCAGGTTGCGTGTACAGCAGTCGCTCGCCGTGAAGAGAGTGAGAGAGAGATAGAGAGAGAGAGAGAGAGAGAGAGAGAGAGAGAGAGAGAGAGAGAGAGAGAGAGAGTGAGAGAGAGGAAAAATGGAACGGTACGCGATACTTTGGTCTCCGCGCGAAAACTTTGCAATCTCATGAATAAGCAGTAAGTAATATTACGGTATTATATAAATCTGGGTAGATATGTGTGTATATAATTTATGTATATATAGGGGCTTATCCCGAATCTCCGTTTGCAAAAGCTAACGCGCTGATTCTGTGTCTCCGCGCTGGTAAATTTTCTCGCCCGCTTCTTCGTCTCTACCCTATATTGTCGCAAAGTCCGCATATATATATATATATATCGAAAAAGGCACGCGGAAAAGTTTTCTGAGCCGAGAAATCTCGTAGTTGTGTATCCGAGCATGCGGCGAGTTTCCTTCTCTTCGTTCTTCGTCCCCGTTTCTCCTCGCTGTGTTTACCCCGCAGAGACAAAGCTCACTCTCGTCTCATTCTCATCCATACACACATCCTACCCTAAGAAAAGTCTCGCTTTCGGGGCGCGAGGCCTTCTATACGTTGTTTCTCTATCAAGTATAGATCTTTTCGTTTCGTCTATATATACAGGATGGTCCAAAAGTCATGGATCAAACGAAGTTGGAAGTTACTCAAGATCATTTCCAACCAAAAAGATCATATGCAGTTTTGTCCGTTTCACAACGATTACAAAGCTATGATTTTTTTTAAGTATTTTTGGAAAATTGATTCCCAGATGTACAAACAAAAAATAATTTAAAAAAAAACTACTTGACATATGCGGGTTATTGTTTTTTAAGATGTATCCTGATCATGAGGCTTTCACACGAAAATATAGTCTTCATCATTGTCGTCGCGAGTTCTTGGAATAAAATGAATTTGTAATAACTTTTTATATTATAATTTTGGTAATTCTTTAGATTGGTGACTTTTCCGAACAATGAGCCTACATTTTTTTTGCTATTTTCTCATTTATTGGTTTATAAATGATGATATTCAGTCGGGGGAAGCTGAAATTCACCCCCCCCCCATAAAAAGTTATGGGGTTTTGAAGTTCGCGGAAACACGTGATAAAATAGGGCATCTCGGGACATTTCGACGCCTATATTGAGGATGGAAGGTGAGGGGATTTATAGAAGAAGCCTCCCCGAATACAATTCTGAAGAGAAATCGCAGCGGTCACTTCCTCCTCTCCCCCTGCACCCGTTGAAATTTTTTTGAAGATCGCGATTGAAGCCGCGACAAAGACGACACACACACGACACACACAAAGACGACCCCCTATGAATCGACGTACGACGCATTTGCGTATATGCTGATACATTTCAAAGCTACGTTTTGTGTCATGAATATCATCATTTATAATCCAATAAATGAGGAAAATAGAAAAGAAAACATTTTTGGCTCATTTTTCGGAAAAGTCACTCATCTAAAGAATTACCATAATTTTTTTTACGCATATGTCAAGTAGTCTTTTTTTATTAATTTTTTTTATACAACTGGAAATGATTTTCCATGATTTTTGGACCAACCTATATATATGTATATATATATCGCGCCGCACTCTTTGTCTCGCGTAACCCTTGCAAAGCTTGTGCTCCGTATCCATCTTCCTTCGTGTCTCTCTTCTTCTCTTTTGGTCTTGTTTCGAGTCTCATTTTCCCGAGTGTCACACGGAAACGCGTTGGCAAAAGTTGCCAAACAATTACGAACTCATCGCTGCGCGACCTCCTCTTCCTACTCTGTATATGTAATCTCTCGTCTCTCTTTCTCTCTCTCTCTCTCTCACTCTCTCTTTCTCTCTCTCTCTCTCTCTCTCTCTCTCTCTCTCTCTCTCTCTCTCTCTCTCTCTCTCTCTCTCTCTCGTTCTCTCTCGCTCTCTCTCTTTTATTCTCCTATCCCGAGGAACTCGTCTTCGGGCTCATTTGTATTCGACGATAAGTCCGCGCGCGGTTTTGAATTAAACAACGTGAACGGGATTAGAGTGAAGAGAATAAAAAAAAATATATAAATAAAAAATCAAACATACCGTATATCGACACTAACGCACATATAGTAGTGTGGATTGAGGCACGAGGACGCGTAACGCGTGTCTCGCCATGCTCTATGAGTCTAATGAGTGGCACGCGTGCCACTCAGCGAGTGCTGTGCATCGGGCGAACGAGTGCGAGAGTGACGGAAGACTTTCCGATGCTTAATACGCCGCGTGCCCTTAATATAACGGCTTTGTATCCTTTATGACGCGGGTGTAAGGGCTTTTTGCAATGGCCCCGTTCTATCGATGATTATCCACGGTACGCTGTGTTTTATTGTTGAAATTTTCGGTGTACCTATGACGATCGTTTGTACGATGAAACCCGAGGGCATGAAACGCCCAACTCCTTGCGACACGCGCTTGTCCGTGTATGACGAGAATTAACCGACGTTACCAAGTACAACACTCGTACATGACGTACAATGATACACAACCGCATCTTCTCTCTCTCTCTCTCTCTCTCGTCTTTCGCCCGCCCTCTTCTCGTCTCGCCCTTTTCGTATCTTTCAAACTCTATAGATCGAATTAACCAGCGTATATAAATACAGTGAAACTTCAGTTATACGTTTTTCATGGGGTACAGCAAGTATGACGTATAAATGAGAATAACGTAGAAGTGAAATTTGAAAATGGCGATCGGAGCATAATTCGCGATGTTTTTTTTTTAATAGCAGTACCACTATTATGCTAATATTTGATTTTCCAATTGAAAATTTGATTGGTAGTAACGAAGCAATGAGCCAACTCAATCTTTTTTTTTTTAATTCTCGTTCAGAATTCTTATTTGATGCGAGCTTGTAATTTTAAAGCTTTGACGTTTTATACTAGAAAATAACAGACATTTTCGTATAAATAAGAGATAGGTAATCACCGCTAAGTAAAAGGTGTCTCAAGATGACCTGACATTTTAATTCATTAATAAAATGTATTATTTATTTGCAAGTAGGAATAGTTTTATTTTAATATAAGATACAAAAATGGAGGTTACGTGTGAAACAAAATATTCGATAAATAGCCGCCTCGTCCCTGTTTGCACTCTTTTGACGACATTTTCAGCAACATTTTGCCACAATTGCGGACTAATTTCATTAATGATGCGTCCAATTGCTTCCTTGAGTTCCGGAATGGTCTGTGGATCATATTGTCATACACTTTTCCTTTTAGAAAATCCCCAAAGAAAGAAGTCCAATGGCGTGAAATCGCACGATCTTGGTGGCCAATTCACATCGCCGCGGCGCGTGATAAACACGACCATGAAACTTCGTCTGCAATAACTGCATTGTTTCACATTGCGTTTTCACAATTTCTGTATGTTGCTCGATCGTGTAATTCTCCATGACTAAGCCTCAATACTTCCTGATGCAAGTTGTCAAAGATTAGTACTTTTTTTCCATCACAGAACACTGATTTACGTACAACTGAGAAAAAATAGAACCCGAAACGGACGCCGGTGAAGAAAATTAATAACGTATAAGTGGAAAATGTAGAAATAAAACATTGTTACATTCGTTATAGGCGGAATTTGCCGGGGCCAGAGAAATATGACGTATAAATGATAAAAACGTATAAGTGCAAAATGTATAAGCGATATTTCACTGTAGAATCAAACAGGAAAGAAGAGAATGGACGCAAAAGAATTTATACGCGTTTATTTTTGCCGCAATAATTGATTTTTCGCGTTGCATTCATACGGTGCACATTTAATTGTTATTTTAAAACGAAATCTATTCGCATCCTTCACGAGTCCAGTGTGGGCCGTTTATATTTTTCTCTGACGCAAAACAATGCAACGGAAAAAACAAAAAGGAGAGCAAAAAATCGGCAGAGAAATTTTTGAATAAATAAATCGGAGTCTCTCGTGGATGATGTACATTGATAAGTAGGGCAGGTATTGACGTATATTTATGAGTGCACTGGACCGACAGACATGAAATAAAAGCGGCTATGAGTAATTCCGCGTGTCTATATATATATATATATCTGTATATAAATACGGAATGGGAAGTGCCCAGCGTGTCGAGCGTTCCGGAGCTCATTCGTCGCATATCGAGCCTGTCCGCGCGCTTCTCGATATGAGATATCGCGGGTCCCGCGTGATAATTCTCAGGACAAGTCACCGAACGATATGTGTACACGTATATATATATATTATATATATGTCTATATATATTCTGGAGGATGAGCCATACCTCATCTCATCGGAACGTCATCTGTCTCCCTCCCCGCCCCTTCCCCCTCTCGGCTATATTCGAGGGTGCGACGCATGACACTCTCGACACACGCACCGTCGTCCCCTCGCCATATACAGTGTAGTCCCGAGTACGCGTGGACCATACAGCGATACTCAATCCTGAAACCCCTTCCTCTCTCCTCCCGTGCGAATGTTTGCACCGAATTCTCCGGCACGACTTGCCGCAGAGTTCCCAACAAAACAAAAACAAAAAAAAAACCCCCAAAAAAAAAAGTGAGAAGAAGCCTCGAGCTTCTTCATCTTCGATGCGAAGGAACGCGCTCGGGGAAATGCCTCGTTCCTGCGTCCTCCTCCCGTATACCTCAGTCACGGGTCAACTACAAAAGCATGCGACCATCGCGGGCAATCGCGCGATCGGGCCGAGGTGAGCCCCGCAGAATTCCCGTCTTTTCTTTCTCCATTTCTTTTTTTTTCATTTGTCATTTGTTTGTCCTGTTTCGTAGTTTTTTTTTTTTTTTTTTTTCATTTTTGTCTCTTTTGTCTATTGGACTTGCGTCGAGAGCGCGTGTATACGGGCATAAGGGCATAAAACTATGTATACGTGTAGGTGTGTATGTGTGTGTGTGTGTGTGTGTGTGTGTGGGAGCCTCTCTCTAATCGTTGAATCAGCGAGAAGCACGACGAAACCGTACGATATTGCCGTATGGCCCCCGTGGACGCGCGCGCGCGCGCGCTCACGCTATCTCACCGCAAGACCATTCCATACAGGATCGCGAAACGATACTCGACAAAACGACAGACACCAGTGGCGAAAGGGACCCGCGACAAAATTCACATATACACTAAGAACGATTTACCAATATTTATACACACACACACACACATATATAGTTACACATCGCTTTAGCATAGGTGACTCGTATCTACGACCCGTGGAATGACCCGAACTCGCGTTTGAACCTTCGGCATCGAAAGATCTCTCCGCAGCTCTCTCTCTCTCTCTCTCTCTCTCTCTTTCTCATACGAGTTATTTTCCTGTATACAGACAGGATATATGTATAGTTTAACACGGCTCTCGCGGCTTCATTCTGCCACGACCGCGTATACGGATATCTGTCGGGACGTTTCTATTTCGTGCATTAGCATTATTCCACGTCTATATGTGTAGAAAGGAAAAGAACGCGAGAGAGAGAGAGAGAGAGAGAGAGAGAGAGAGAGAGAGAGAGAGAGAGAGAGAGAGGTTGATCGAGGTAGATGTAGAAAAATGTATGAAAAAAGAGGCAAAGATCTCGCGAGTCAAAAGATACCGCGAAAACGGTTTTGCGATACACTGCAGGAGGAGTGGAGGGGGGGGGGGGGTTGAAAGGGAGAGAGCCCCCCGTGGCGGCGTAACCGAGGACTTTGATAATATCTGAGAAATTCTGTCTGTGTTCGCCTGGGCGCTCTCCGGGCATGGTTATACCCCCCGTTCGCCACATCGGGGGTTGTCAACACCCGCTGTTGCGCTCGCGTTCAACCACGTACGACTCGCGTATAGTAGCCATAGCTCCGCTTTATCGCGGAAACGAATCGCGCACTGTACAACGTACACTAACTTACAATATGTCTCTACATATGTTATATATATATTATATATATATATATATATATAGACGTAAGGGCAAAATCTATTCCATCTCCTTTTTATTCCGAGATTCGTCGTACATATTAGTATATCTGACGTATCGCACGAATGTACGAGAGTATTGAAACGATCCAACGTATATATGCACGTCCGCAAGTACACACATATATATATATATGATAAAAAGGGTCGGGCGCAAATGATACGAGGATCGGTGGCGGGTGCGGCCACGTATACACGCCACCATACCATCCAAAGGACTCTCTTTCGTTCTTTTCGTGCACACATGGCGATTCCGATGATAGTTCCGTGTACGTACTCGTGGCCAGTGCAAACCGCACCGTTATGCCGTATATGCCTATGTATTTGGAGACACACTTATATATATATATATATATATATATTTATACATACGACTGGACGAAGGGCGAGTGCGCACATAGGGGCGAGAATACGCGAGTTCAGTAGGGTCAGTCGTATTAATATCGCATATCGGACAGCCGCACGTACACGAGACGGAGAGAGAGAGAGAGAGAGAGAGAGAGAGAGAGAGAGAGAGAGAGAGCGAGAGAAATGGTGATGTAGCGAGGCACCGGGGTTGGGAAAAAAGCGGATGGCAAGAGAGAGAGGAGAGAGAGAGAGAGAGAGGGAGAAAGATAGAAAAAGTAAGTCTGCGAGAAGTCTCTCAAAACGTCGTCTACTCCGTTATCGTCCTTGTTCGTTGCTCGAACACCAGCCGGGCTACGTCGCGAGATATGAAACCATTCTTCCGAGAGGGAGTGCTCCGCAAATACTAGGGTATAATTGGAACCCATCTAACAAACACGCTATCCACACTCCAATCAATCTGTAGGATTATGTCCCCGAGACTCTCACTCCTGTCCCTTTTCCACTGTTCCACTTTGTCAGATTCTTCGGGCGTGCTCCCTCGGAGTTGCGTTTCTTTGCAATCATGTGTACACGCATATTCGCGATGTATATATGCATCGAGTGCAATCATGATATGCGATTAATCGAAGGGATGACGAATAAAAGAAAACAGTACATGACACTCTCTCTCTCTCTCTCTCTCTCTCTCTCTCTCTCGCTTCTTGGAGCTCTCACTATCTGAGCTTGCTCGTCCTCGTATCAAATGAAATATATACGAAAGAAATAACAATGCATTTCGGGAATTATATATGTATGTGTGGGCCGAGGTTGGCTGTATACATTTGTATAATGCACGCGACGAAATTCACGCACCGTCTGGAGTGTGCTGAGCAACGATATCATCTTCGAAATAATCATATAAATGTGTACGTGTGCGTGTGTGAATAGGTACTCTATATAACTGAGAGACGCACCCTCTAATATCCTCCTTTCTCAGCAATTTCCGAAATTAATAGCCGGCTAAGTGGCGGTTAAATTATTGCCTCGTAAATATCTCGGCGCCCTCGACTCTCTCGCTTTCTCTCTCTCTCTCTCTCTCTCTCTCTCTCTCTCTCTCTCTCTCTCTCTCTCTCTCTCTCTCTCTCTCTCTCTCTTTCTCTCTCTCGCTCTCTTCCTCTGTCTCTATATCTGCGGCGATCCGCGACGTTTCCGTTTCTGTCCCTGTCGGCATGTCGGGGATGAGAGAGGGTCGTCTGTCGAGCCCCTCGCCCTCCACCCCCCCCCCCCCCCCCCCCCCGCCCCCACCGCCCTTCGGGTGGAACCTTCTTTCTCGTGCTTCTTCCCGGATGACCAGCCATTGGTCATCGCGCCCATAAACGAATCCACAATGTACGTGTGCATACGTATACGTATATTCGCAAAGTCAGTAGCATTCGAACAGACATCTCGCACCTCGAGGATATACCTCGCCGCGCGTAGGATCAAACGGAAAAGGAATTCTTTCGAGTCTCACTTAACATGGTGTTTGTCGAAAATTTTACGAAAATTCTCATCCGATCTCGCGATAGCGTAAAAATTAATAACAAAATCGTAGATACTTTTCAAGTTGAAAAACCAAACGAGAAAGAAAAAAAAAAAGAGAGAACAGAGCGAAAATCCGTACGTCGCGATCGGAGCTTGCGTCGTTGTCGGCCATTTTCTCACGGATCGCTTGTTCCCTCTCTCAGCCTCTCTTCTTCTTCTCGACTCGGAGAACAATAATTCCGACAATTAGATCGCGACTATACGTTATACCGACTCCCTGCGTTCCTTGTATATACTTTTTTTTTCTCGGACCTCCCAATCCTTACCTTTTTTTTCTTCTTTTTTTTTTCATCTCTTCGCCGCAGGCATTAGGCACAAGCGTCAAAGCGAGAGAGGAAAGGAACGGAGAGAGCCACGAGCTCTCTCGGTAATATATAGTCCGGCGTTTGGCCGTCAGGCCTGCGAGGGCGACAAGGAGAAGTCAAGGGTGTTACGCCCAAGGCGTGAGAGCAAGAGAGAGAGAGAGGGAGAGAGAGAGAGAGAGAGAGTGAGTGGACTCCCTCTCGCGCCCATAGAGAATTTGTGTGCCCTCTCGCGCGAAGGATCGCACCGGCGTGAAGAGTGAATAAGAGGAGGTGGTTGATGTTCTCTCGTGTATATATATATAGACCTGCTACTAGCTCAGGGAGGATAAGAGTATGAGGTGGTACACACGAGGAAGAGCCTCATGGCGGCGGTGGCGGTGGCGGCGTCTCCACCTTTTTATTGTGAGCGCCACAGGCAGAAGGCAGCTCCCAACGAAAGAGCGGTGTACGTGCCGCGGCTTTTGCTTCTGGTCTCTTTGGTGCATGCTCCATACAACAATGTCCATATATATATAAATGTACACATATGTGTGCAGGTATATAATAGTAGTAGAACACTTTGGAGTCTGCGTTACCTCGTCGACCGCACACTTATTCGTTTCTCTCTCTCCCTCTCTCTCTCTGTCTCTCTCTCTCACACACACGCTTTCTGTGTCTCTCCGCGAAACCTTTTCCAACGACCAACACTGCCAGTTGAGTTTATTTATCGGCGGTTGGCCGCGTTGAGTGGCGCTAGCTCGGCATTTTAATTGCGCTCTTATAGCACCAACAAGGGTGGCTCTTGGAGGGGCGGTGAGGGCGGAGGATCCAACCGAGAACAACGTTTGGTAGAACGAGAGAGCGAGAGAGAGAGAGAGAGAGAGAGAAAGGGGGGAAGGACACAGCACATGAAAGCACCCTCCCTCCCGGCCCTCTTCGCCAACGTTGTATATCCCTCATTCCCTCAGCAGTGAGCAAGAGGAGGAGGAGGAAACGATGCACCAAGAGGCGCGGTACTCCGGGCACACAACCACCTTGTATGTGTCTCCGTTCTCCTCTCGCTGTATCTCTCTCTCTCTCTCTCTCTCTTATCTCTCTAGCTCTGTCTTTCACTCTGTCTATCTCGTTCTCACTCCCTTTCCATTCCTTCTTCACTCCCTTAGTTTTCTACCGGCACTATTAATCGGGCCGCCCACCTCTCTTACTCTTTGTACAGACCTATACGTATATACGTAAATGTATTATATATTTATACACATATGCAAGGTATACGCGTACGCGGAGACGTACAGATACATTCAGAAAGTAAAAATTTCCTTGCAGCTAAACCTCTTCCCCCCAATGCTTTTTTCTCGTTCTCGCTCTGTCGTTCTTCCAGCCATTGTTTTACCAAACCATCTTATATTTCTTTTCACTCCGACCATTCTTATCGATCGCGCAAGCCTACGGTTTATTACTCAAATTCAAACACGTCCATGGAATAAAATAATTTAAAAAAAAAAACTAACACGAAACAAAGCTATCCCAATTGATTATAATAATATCGAGTGAATCGTAGATTTGGGAAGATGAGATTGAAATAATTGTGCTGCCGGTAGCGTTAGAATTAATTCACACGAACGGGCAGCTCGAACGCGGCGCGTAGCTATACAATCTAATGCTAAGGAGAACCCTTGAACGAGATCATTCAGCGTACGCTCTCGTTTTTTGCCTCGCTTTTTCCTTCCTCGTTGTACATTTTTCGCCCCTTTGCGCGATTAAACGCAACCGGTTGGATCGTAAAAAAGGGTGTATACAGTTTAATCTGATACATGAATTTCATTTTATTTTATTTCCGTGTGTACACGTACTCTTGTGTATATATCCAAATACAGACATATATATATATATGTGTGTGTGTGTGTGTGTGTGTGTGTAGATTTCTATCGAGCGTGTAGGCGAGCACGCACTAAAACCTGAAGTTTTCTCGAAGAAACACGATGATTAAGATTCATCAACCTGTCTTGAAGAAAAGTATGTAATTAAAATTTACGAGGCGCCTTATTGTCGCTAGGACAAAGCATTAATTCAGATCGTGTGGTTGCGGACTTTTTTCCCGGTGAATGCCAGGCAATATAATAGTCCCGCCATGCGCGGGCTAGAGAAAAACGGATAGGAGGCAAAAATCAAAATTTATCTCATCCGCGATATGGACGTGGATATTTACATATTCATATACGAGGTGTGTAAATTAAGTAATGAGACTGACAACGTAGCATTCGATCTGACAACATTTGGGACTCGGGACTTGGAGGGGTGGCAGGTGAATATGTGATACGCCTTCAGTACGAATTTGAACTCGCTAGAGTCATTCGATTGTCCGTAGCGATTTTTTTTTTCGAGATACAATTATTTCTAGTGCGTTCTAAAAATGAGTGACATCAATTTCGCGGAACGGTGTGCTATCAGATTTTGCTTCAGACTTGGGCACAGTGCAACGAGAACTTTTATAAAACTTCAGCAGGTTTTACGGTGGTTGAAAGCATTTTCTGGTTGAAAGCATTTTCAGAAAGAAGAGAGTCGATTGAAGTTGAACCACGTAGCGGAAGGCCTTCATCTTCAAGAATCGATGAAAATGTCGAAAGAATCCGGGTTCTTGGGCATTCAGATCGCCGGTTGATAGTCAGAATGATCGGGGAAGGAGTCGAATTTGACTCACACCACTGTTCATCAGATTTTCACCAATGAATTGGGGATGAGAAAAATTGCTGACACAGCGATTTCAATAAACGAGTTTTTGGCCAGTAAAAGCATTCCTGTGACTCCTCAGCCTCCTTATTCGCCTGACTTGAGTCCTTGTGACTTTTTCCTCTTCCCGAGATTGAAAAATCACCTCAAGGGACGTCATTTCGGGGACACTCGGAAACATTCAAACGACTGTAACCGACCAACTGAAGACTATTCCATTATCAGAGTTCCAGCACTGCTATGAGGATTGGAAGAACCGTCTCCAGCTCTGTGTGGCTTCCCAAGAAAGTTATTTTGAGGGAGACAATATTTAAATGTAATTCTATACGAATAAAAAAATTGAAAAAAGTCAGTCTCGTTACATAATTCATATACCTCGTATATATATATATATGCATTATGGATATATATTATATATATACAGTTATATAAAAATTATGGCAGGGTGCAACGACGATACACCTCGAAGTCTTTTGCTTACCGCTCCGACGATGAGACGGTGGCTGGTTGGGAAAGGGATGCAATGGTGTACGTACTCGTTGGTTTATTCACACGCGTCCATTTATATAGGGAGGAGATAGCTCGAGGAAGGACTTGATGGTCGTGGCGCACGGTCCCCGGCGTATTTTAGCCGGTTATCATCACCAGATCTACAGGGACTACGCGAGAAATTATTTATTAGAACGGGACACCTCCTTCGTCACCCCTGCTGGACTTCTTCTTCCAGGGCTCCTGTCGTAAAAAAGATTAACGAGCCCTACCGAGAGAGGTAAACTCCTCTTTTTCTCGCCCCGTCTTTGTCACGCTCTGTCTCTCGGCTCTCTCCCCCCCTCTCTCTCTCGCTCTCTCTGACCGCGCGCGGTGGGCAAAACCACCGCTGCGGCGTACCCGTTATATTCGCGGGGGTGACGACGGCACTCTCGCCAAATCACAGCCCCATACGGTATACGAGAAAGGAAGAAAGCCGGAGAGAATGAGGGTGAAATAGCGATCGGACGGAAAATTGCTGGGGCCGGAAGTACGAGTTTCGTCTACGAGGAAGCGGAGGATTGATCGCGCAATGGACCGGACGGCGGCGTGGAGCACATCCTTCTCTTCTCGCTGATGCGATCTATGGGCTACGGATATTTTTCGTAAAAAAGTATATTACAGAGAGAGACGGGGAAAACAGCTAACGAAATAATGCTGGTGCATATAATATCAATAGAGAAAACTATAGATGTACTATCTTTTGCCTGCAACTTCGGTCGCGTAGAATTTGACCCATAGAAATATCCATATCAGTTGCACCCCTTATCAGGAGGTGTTTTTAAAAATCCTAAAATATGCACTTTATTGTTCGTTTCAAAGAATATTCATACCAAGTTTCAAGTTAACATCTGCAGGGAATACAATTTTCCATACAAACTTTGACATCCCATTTCATTCTTTTAGGGATTGATTTTCGAAAAATCCTTCGTTAGTGCACCTCTACGCACTTTATGGAACATGGGTACGACGACCAGTGGATGGACGAAAACTGATTTATATTTAAAATAAGTTAAGAATATGAATTATTGATAAAAAGTCGAATCTCTAGAATTTAGGCAAAAACGTCATAGGTGACGTTAAAATCAATTTTGTAGTTTAATGGCGAGTTTTGACGCCAAACGGAATTTTTCTAGTTTACTTGCACGCCGTGCAATTCAGTTACACGGAGAGAATTAAATGTTAAAAATTACCGTGCAGTAACGGTAACCAGATGGCAACCCTGAAACTTCGCTTATTATTACTGGATAAAACACAGATTTTCACGAAAATAAAATAAAATTTCTTCTTTAGATATAAAATTTTACCAGATTTTCTAGTAAACTTTGATGTATAACAAAATACGCAAAACTTAAATTAAAAAAAATATATAATATCAGCGAAATTTTACTGTGCATTTTATTATTTTATGCCTTTCAAAAATGTCTATAAAAAAGTATCGTCTTTATAACAGTTATTTTAAGATTTATTATAAACTTTAATGAGTGTTATAGGAAAATGTATTGTGCTCTCGGTAAAAATTATCGTGCGCGCTACCCTTCTTGTATAGTAAAATTTTAGCTACGTATTTGAAATTTTCTGTAACGTGAGTTAAAAAAAACTTGTCGCATACGAATTATTATGCTTTTCTCGCTTGTCACCACATTGAAATATATCACGCTAATTTTTACCGTGAAATTCACGACAAAAATTACTTTTTAATCCTCTCCGTGTACGATTCATCATTTCACTGGCGATTTCGTCATTTCGCTATTTATCAATCCCTTCACTATTATTTGTTGCAATCACTTCGAATATTTGTGTTTATACTATAAGAATAATATCTTTAGTTAGCTATAGCAATTGAAAAGTTTGTTTTGATAATATTTTTCATTTTACAGTCCATCTGAATCCTACAGTGTCGTTATTCGTCCATCCATTGGTCGGTTTAACCTTTCTTCCGAATTTCGTCGAGATATAAGCAGGGAATTCGATTTTCCCATACAAATTAGGGGGTTGTTTAAAAAAAAATCCTAAAATATGCATTTTATTATTCATTCTGAAGAATATTTATACCTTTAAATACAATTTTCCATTCAAACTTTTACATCCCATTTAGCCTCCTTAAAAGTTGATTTTCGATACATACGCTATAATCAAAAACTACCATGTAAATTTTATTATTTATATACTGTATGATATACACGTATACGTATACGGGAAATTGACCGTTTGACGATTTTGACCTGACCCGAGAGGGCGACTCGTTCGCCGAGGAGGGCAATGAAAGCATCCTGTGTGTAAGGATACCTCTTAAGGATTTCGCGATACAATAACCGTTTGGGCAGGGCTTAGCTACGTGTGCGCGCGCCAAACTATTTACCCCGAGGGCTCTTATTCCTTTTCTTCTTCATCTTTTCTACCTCTTTCTTCGCCCTCGTCTTCATCGCTCGAGTATTTTTCGCACACATACAAGACGTGTCTTTTTCGCACTTTCGGATAATCCCTTCGTCCGGGAATTACCGGTCGCGCGAGGCACAACGTCAATCCCCCGCGCCACCAGTCTTTTACCCTGCCCCCCCCCCCCCCGCCGCCCCTCTCTGTCTTTTACCGTCGTGTTGAAACACATATAAATCCCGAAGAGAAAAATATCGCCAAGGCAAATATTTGTCGGGTGTGTCCCGGGTTTCTTCTCGGGCGCATAAACAGATCCTAAATATCCTCTCGCGCGTTACACGTTATTCCCGAGTTTGCCGCTTGACCGCCCCCGAAAAAACACCCGCGCGAGCAAACGGACACGGCAAAGTTTGCCGCACGGTCAAAGCTGTTTTGCCGCTTTCGCGTACACATGAAATTCCCAAAGAATTCGTCAAACTTACTCGAGCTCGGGATCGTTCATTTTTAAGCCGATTTTATGGATATATTTTTTTCAAGATTTTCCTCTTCATCGTTTTTACAAACGACGCGTGTCAAACTCAAGGATTTCAAACGATCGTTCGCTGATCCGAACAAATGAGACTCGTGATCTTTGATTGAGGCTTCAACATTTCTGTCAATATAATTAAATTCATTTTTATATACAATATATATACTCGTATACACGTAATGTGTAATTTAAGTAATGAGACTGGCAACGTAGTGGTCGATCTGGCAACACTTGGGGAGCGGGACTTGGTGGCGCGGCAAATGAACATGTGATGTGCCTTCAGTACGAGTTTGAACTCGCTAGAGTCATTTTTCTGTTCGTAACGATTTTTTTTTGTGAAACAGTTTTTTTCCAGTAAGTCCAAAAAATGAGACATCAATTTTGAGCAACGGTGTGCTATCGGGTTTTGCTTCAGACTTGGGCACAGTTCAACGTAAGCTTTTGCAAAACTTTAGCAGGCCTGCGGAGACAGTGTTTTGTCAAGGGCCCAGGTTTTACGGTGGTTTAAGGCCTTTTCAGAAGGAAGAGAGTCGATTGACGATGAACCACGTAGCGGAAGGCCTTCATCTTCAAGAACCGATGAAAATGTCGACAAAATCTGGGATCTTGTGCGTTCAGATCGTCGGTTGACAGTCAGAATGATCGGGGAAGAGTTGAATTTGCACTCACACCATCTTTCATCAGATTTTTACCAATGAATTGGGGATGAGAAAAATTGTTGTCACGGAGCAATTTTAATAAACGAGTTTTTGGCTAGTAAAAACATTCCGGTGGCTCCTCAGCATCCTTATTCGCCTGACTTGAGATCCTTGTGACTTTTTCCTCTTCCCGAGATTGGAAAATCACCTCAAGAGACGTCATTTTTTAATTTTCTCCGTGGTTATTCCAGTATCCGAGTTCCACCGTTGCTATGAGGATAGAAAGAACCGTCTCCAGCGCTGTTGTTGCTTCTCGAGGAAGTTATTTTGAGGAAGACAATATTTCATTGTAATTCTATACGAATTAAAAAAATGGGAAAAATCACTCTCATTACTTATTTTACATACCTCGTACGTGTGCGTGTGTGCACGTAATTTTTTTTTACACACATGAATATATACCAATGTTTTTACATATATACCGGATTGGGAACGATCGGTTGCTCGATTTGCCAGCTCGGAACGAGAGCTCGTAATCAAGCTTTCAGCTTCTCAGCTCCCGCAGCTATATACATATATATATATATGCTCTCTTTTGCCCTGCGCTCACGAGTATATTTCTCGAAGCTTGGCTGAATTATTCAGCGAGTGTCGCGTGCAAGTTTTGCTGGATTTGTAACACCCCCGTTTCGCCTCAAGTACAGATACGCAAACGCACACGTACAAGCTCTCTCTCCTCTTCCTCTTAAATAAGAGAAAAGAAGAGAGAGAGAAAGAAAGAGAGAAAGAGAAAGAGAGCGAGAGAGAGAGAGAGAGAGAGAGAGAGAGAGAGAGAGAGAGAGAGAGAGAGAGAGAGAGAGAGAGAGAGAAATAGAGAGGGAGAGAGAAAGAGAGAAGTAGAAACGCATTTCGTAGCTGCTCGTGTATATAAAGAAGAAGAGAAGGATGCTGTGTCGGGTGACTAAGGGAGGAAGGATCCTTTTACCCATAACTCGTTGCTCTAGGAATGCGTTAATGGCTCGATCGCCTGTTTCTTTGGCTTTAAATTGGCGAGAAAGAGACAAATTCTTTTTCATCTTTTTCTCTCTCTCTCTCTCTCTCTCTCTCTCTCGCTCTCTCTCTCTCTCTCTCTCTCTCTCTCTCTCTCTCTCTCTCTCTCTCTCTCTCTCTCTCTCTCCCTCTCGCTTTCTCACTTGCTGTCGCTCTCTGTCTTCTTTCCATCTGAAGGATCGACATTTACATTTTCTGCTACCGTTATTGTCGACCGATTCCCTTCTCCTTCTCTCGCTCTCTTCCTCGCACGCACATACGAATCAACATAAAACGTCCTTTTTCGCGATTACGAACTCCTCTCGAACTCGACTTCAGCATCTTCCCAGCCCGAGTAAACTACTTCATTTTTTTCTTTCTTTTTTCTTCTATTTTTTTTTTCAAACACGTGTATACTTCTTTTTTTCATCCTCGCTCGCACCCCCTCGTGGGCTAATGGATGTTGAAGATCGCGCGTGAATTCGCGCGAGACTTCTCGGAATAACGATATAGAACGCGTCCCGCGCCGCGCTCTCGCCATACGGCGGAATTAAAAGCTTGAGGGGGGAAAGAAAAACAAATGAACGAGGATGAATAATAAAAAAAAAAGGTCAAGAACGCAGCTGTGAAATTGCAGATTGCAACGCTGTGTTTGTTCTTTCTAAAATCTGCCACGATGTTCGCCTCGGCTTTTTTGTTTTGTCCGCTCGATTTCGAATGCCTTGGACCTCTCTCAGTAGCCATCTTCTACACGTATTTCTACCTTTTGGTGAAATTATTTTCTCGAATACTCGATTTAAATAAAATTACGAGGGTAGGAAAAAAAAAGCGAAACATTGCTCGAATACACAACTTTTTTTTATTCAACAAAATCGTGCCTGAATAAATAATATAGTTCACCTGTAATATTAGTACTAACAATAATACACGAAGAATGGATTTTTCATTGAGACAGTTTATTATAATTAGGTGTGAAATTTCAAGCGACGTTTAAATTTCGCGAGACCATAGTATTTTTAACGGCGCATTGTTTGCTCCGTTTCTCTCGTTCTCTCGCGATCCGACGAAAACAATTAGCGATAATAGGCCGTTATAATGGAATTCGTTACGGCCGGTGATGCGCCCTCGGGCGATGCAAGTTTTTCGCCGTGACGCGATCGCAAAGGGTCATCCTCTCGTCATATCGTCGAGATTGCGAGATCCTCGCTTCCTCGGATATTATCATACTTGCCGCGATTTGAAAGCCGGCGTGAGACACGACTAGCCGGAAAGTACGGATGATGAATTTTCATCCCAATGCCCGTATAACAATTGCCCCTCTAAACAGAAAGAACTTATCCACCGTTCAGATCGAGTGATGCGCTGTAACAAAGCGTGTCGTACGTAATCTTAATTATAGGTTAAAATCGCATAAAAGAAAAAGAGCCAAGAATTTTTTAAAAATAATAAACGTTTAATGTAACGTATATGTAGGGGAAGGTGGGGCACGGTCTGTCACTTTTTTTCTAACGAATGTTTACTCTTACCAAAGTAGTCTAGAAAAAAGAAAGGTCACAACCGAATTTATAGACCTCTGAGCGTACAATGAACCTACCATATTTTTTTGCAAAAAGATTAAAAATCCGAAAATAATGGGATCGAAGAAAAATTTGCGAATTGGCTCATTGTGCCCCACCAACGAATCCAAACGAGCCTCAAAAAAGCTAAACAAACCCAAACCCACCAACATTGTAATGTATACACCAAAATTGAAACTTACAACTTGTAGCCACAAATCATTCTACATGTAATGCAGCACTTTCCAACAAATCGCAGGCATTTAGTATGTCGCAGCTCCCCCCGACCCTGCTACAACACAGCGGCAGTGGAGTGTGGGTAGCGTTAGTTTCGTGTGCCATCTCGCTAAATCAGACCCCCTATGTACACGGAGGGAATTAAAAAGTAATTTTTGTCGTGAATTTCACGGTAAAAATTACCGTGATATATTTCAATGTGGTGACAAGTGAGAAAAGCATAGTAATTTGTATGCGACAAGTTCTTTTTAACTCACGTTACAGAAAATTTCAAATACGTAGCAAAAATTTTACTATACAAGAAGGGTAGCGCGCACGATAATTTTTACCGAGAGCACAATACATTTTCCTATAACACTCATTAAATTTTATAATAAATCTTAAAATAACTGTTATAAAGACGATACTTTTTTATAGACATTTTTGAAAGGCATAAAATAATAAAATGCACAGTAAAATTTCGCTGATATTATATATTTTTTAAATTTAACTTTTGCGTATTTTGTTACACATCAAAATTTATTAGAAAATCTGGTAAAATTTTCTATCTGAAGAAGAAATTTTATTTTATTTTCGTGAAAATGTGTGTTTTACTCAGTAATAATAAGCGAAGTTTCAAGGTTGTCATCTGGTCACCGTTACTGCACGGTAATTTTTAACATTTAATTCTCTCCGTGTACATCATTAAAAGCATTTTCAATCCTAAAAAATAGGGTGGCCCAAAACTTTTGCACGCCACTGTATATGTTTTTTTTTTTAATTGATGCAAACGCATCTCATGGCACAGTTACACAAGATGCCTCGTCGATGACTTTATTCGTCGGCGCTTTGTTTACAATACCGCTTTGTTTACCTTAGCGTCCGTGAGCTCTGCGAGCTTGCTTCGGCGCGATATCACGCGGTATCACACGGTTCAGTGAATACTCATAGTCGTGCAATATGAAGATGGGTACAAAGTCCGCGGATCCACGATATTATTATAGCCCAGGGGAATTCAAAATTACGAGAGAACGAGGAATAGAAGGAACGCCTGAGAAATTCGACGGCAAGGGGAGCGGACGGGGAGGGTGACGAAGGAGAATGCTATCGGCGAGGAGCCGAGGGCCAAGGGGGGGGGGGCAGCAGGTTTTACACGACTGAACGTTCGGTGTGCTTCGTTTAGTTGGATCGCGCGAACGAGGGCTGATGTCACCGTGGCTGTTCGATCGGCTATCGCGAATTTTAATGATGGTGCAAATGTCCGCGAGGACGAGAACCGATGCCGACACCACCACCACCGCCACCACCACCTCCACCATCGTGGCATTATATTATCTCGGTTTAGGCCGGATGCTGGTGGGCCGCCCACGCTTCTTAGACACACACACACACACACACACACAGCCCATATCTATATAAACAATACTTGATTCATTAATGATACTAGTGGCATATATGACAGTTCATGCAATAATGTATACATAAGTATTAAGGGGCTATTCTACTGCGAAGGCTGAACAAAATAAGCTATTTTTTAATAAATTTTTTTTGTGAAAACTGAGTGCTCCAAAGAGACCAGAACCAAACGAAAGCAAGCAAGACTTGAAGAAATCGACGATGATGAGCAATCAGAAGAGATTTTTTACGGTGCAGGAATTGCCGATTGAGTTTAGGTAAGAGTTTTTCATAGTATAAACTTCAAACGCGTTTTTCTCGAAACAACGTTTCCAAAATCTAGCTCCATCGTATCTCTAAAACTAATAAACCGATTCTCTTGAAATTTGAACCACATATTGTAAACATGATTCGCAACAAGATGACCCTCGATGGTTTTAAAATTTTTATTTTTACTCTTTTTTTTTGCGAAAATCTGCGAAAAAAGCGCGTTTTTTTTTACTTTTTTCGTTTTTCATCTGCCATTTTTTTATTTTTTGATAAAACTTTATATCCGAGGGTCATTTTGTAGCTGGTGTCATACTGAATCTAATGGACTTTGGTTTTTTTTTGTTTCAGAGAAGCCGTTGCCGAGTTGTGATGGAGCTACCTAGCCCACCTATTTTTGAGGCGTTACGTTAAACTATAGTTTTTGTACTTAAAAATGAATAAAAATGAATTAAACAATTTTTTAAATTTATTTCAAAACTTTATTTATCAAGCCCAACAACTTTTATATTCATATCTTTTATAAAATCCTCAAAAAAAAAATCGCGAAAATAGCCTTTTTTTCGTGGCTCCAAAGTGGACTGGCCCCTTAATAAAACAATACAGTCTCGTTACTTAATTTACACACCTCGTATATACATGTATATATCAGTCCTAAAAAAAATAGATAGAATCTCCGACGACAAATATGTAGAAACGCGTGCGCAATGACGCACTCTCGGCCCGCGGGCGATATTCACTTTTCTCACGCCGGTTACAGTACGCGCGTCGCGTGACAAATGACGTTAAAACTTGTCGTACCCGGCTCGCACTTAATCAACGACTGTACCGATCGTTTCTTTCCCCTCCCTCTCTCCACCTCCGCACCACCGTCGCTCGTCTTTGGTGACAAAGTTGCGCCTAGGAGAGACAATAATTTATACGAGATTGTTAAGGGGAAGAAGGTGCAAGAGACGACAGGTGCGCGCTCGATCTAATAGTTTATAGATCCATGCGAAGAGCATCGTTGAATATATATTGGTTGAGACAATCCCCGCACCGATCGGAGAATAAAAACGACACTTTACTCGCTGCCATGTGAAGTGGTCCCTGGAATTCTCTCTCCTCTCTAGCCCTTCTTCGTTCCCTCGTCTTTTCAACCCCGTTTTCGTGTCTCGTTTAATCAAGACCCGAATGCTTTACGCTCCCATCATTAAAGAGGGTAACGGCCCGTGTTATATAACTGGAATGCATAAACTCGAACGTTTGTGCGTATAATATTGTAGCTTCACGCCGCTTTTATTTAAATCAAGTTTACCGCGAGTACACAACCGCGGGAGCGTGATCTTTGCGATTCCTCCTTTTGCCCTCCGCCCCCGCTCCTTCTCACACGCTGCTCTTTTACGTACGTCTACATTGCGTGCACTTTGTCGTTGTGTTTTAGCAATTTTGTGGCCCAGCAACTGAGCTACTTTTTTTTCCCACCTATATTCTAATCAAGTACCTGTTTTTGAAGTGAAACTTCTTATACGAGGTTCGCGCGTTTAACGTTTGCGTTACTTTCTAACGCTACCGTGGAGGGGGAAAAGAGAGAGAGAGAGAGATAGTCAGTGATTGAGAGAAGAGACATGCGCATGCGCACTAGTATCCCCATGGTATACGAAGAATCATACGGCGCGTCACTAGCAACCTTTTTAAAAACATTCTTGCTTTGCTTCTGCTACTCAGCAAATGTTTTTGAAATGTGCCTCAAGTGATGCTCCGCAGGCATTGCTTGTTGCGTTGTGCTGTTTACCTCGGTGTGTTTACATTCGGTGTGTGGAGAATTTTTGTTGATGTTTGTTTCATTTTTTAATAAAATATTTTGTAAAATATAGAAGGTGAGTGATATGTGATGAATATCGAAAGTGACAATTTGAAACACTGAATGGCTTATAATTGTGGAAATAACTCACCGATTTCTAGGTTATCTGAAGGTAGATTTTATTTTATATTTTTCAATCATTCTTAATAATTTCAATCATTCATAAATAATAAAAAAAAGATGATGAAGTAACGACAAAAATGATGAATGAAAATAATCAACAGAAAATTTAATGTAAATTTAACATAAATTGCTCTTTAAGATTATGAGCCTAGTTCGAGGTTGAATGAAATTAAAAATAAGAAAAAATAGAATCCAATTGAATTTTAATTGCAATCGTACGGAAGTCAATAAAGTTTTAGTTGTCAATGCAGAATTAAGTATTCGATCGAAAATAAAACGAATAAAAGTTAATCTTGTAATTGTGCAATTCTTTTCAGCACAATCTGGTATTTTCATTCATCAGTGACACGAGTGTTTGGAGTTTCACTTCTAACGAGCGTAGCTGCCACGCATACAATTTTTTTTTGTTGTACTTATCAACCTCGAATTATTCGCGTTCGAATTTCGGGAAATAAAATCCGTTCTCTTTGCAATGCATGGGCGGACGGTTTTTTTTTACTTTTTTCCCCCGTCAACTGACGTACGGAGAGCGAGAGAGAGAGAGGGGGGAGAGAGAGAGAGAGAGAGAGAGAGAGAGAGAGAGAGAGAGAGAGAGAGAGAGAGAGAAAGGTGGGAGTATATCGGTGGAAAGAGCAGTCACGAAGGGAACAAGGAAGCAAGGACGCGAGGGAGAGCCATAAGGTGGAGAAGACTTGAAATAAGGGATGGGTAGAGGAACGGGGGTGAGCGGAATCGTCGTGGAGACGCGAGGCTCGCGTGAACGGCATGAACGGGACCGCGCGCGCGTAGGTTGGCTAACGAGCTCCGTCGCTCGTCCAAGAGACTTGTAAGACGCTCTTGCCATGCTCTCGTTATCCGGCAGCAGCCAACGTACACACCAGCATCAACGGCCACGAAGAGGCCCCAACGTGTGTGCATCGCGGATAGCCACTCGTGTTATTTCTCTCTCTCTCTCTCTCTCTCTCTCTCTCTCTCTCTCTCTCTCTCTCTCTCCCTCTCTCTGGAATTATCGAAAATCCCTGAAGTTTCTCGGTGGACTTAATCATCCCGTCGGATCTACTCGATCACGCGAAAAATCTCAAGCCAATAAAAAATGGGAATCGGGAAACGACTCATTGTCCGTAAATCCATCAGAGAAAAGATTCTCTCGTCCATACGACGAACTTCTCCACGATCTTCCTCCTCTCCCTTACATAGCCCTCGACTGTCACCAACCGTTTTTTTTTTTACACTCGTACCGATACGCGATACGAAAACTCGATTTTCGTTGATCAAACGAGCCTCCAGAGAGCGTTTATTCTTGTCCACGGACGAGGAATCGATCGTAGGTTTTTGTTTGTTTGTCTGTTTGAAGAAACCAAAAATAAAAAGCACTTTAAAAAATGCAATAAAAGAAATGAAGAAAGAAATAAAAATTGTGTAGAAAAGAGAGGAGTGAAGAGGTGAGAAGAAGCTCGTTGGACGAGGCGCGAGTTTTCGCAGTCGCAGCAAAAGTTATACGAGTAACGATGGCGCTCGGTCATTGTCTCTCGAGGTGTATTATCGGGGTGGGCATCTCTCGTCGACGCCTCACCTCTATCTTCGAGTGCGGGGGGCGAACGAGCTTCTCTTCCTTTATTTCGTCTTTTATACTCACAAATACAGGCACAGACAAATGTACGCGTGTGTACATACATATATGTGTTTGCTCGATCGGTCAGTATATATATATATATATATATATATATATATATATATATGCCCTCGTAGAGTCTTTTGACGATTTTCGCACGTTTTTCCTCGTCTTGCATATCGCAGATATATAGTAATATAATTTAAGACGTACTGGAAAGGAAAAAAATAAATAAATAAAGGAAGAAGCCGCTCGAGGAAGAAAGAGTCCCTTCCATTCTCTTAAGGGAGAAGATACAACGAGGTAGAGCGACCGGCAGTCGAAGCGGAAAATTATAAATAATGACGGATTCGAGAGAGAGAGAGAGAGAGAGAGAGAGAGAGAGAGAGAGAGAGAGAGAGAGAGGGAGAGAGAGAGAGAAAGAGACAACAAAGATGTTTAAATTTTCACTGAGAAAAGACGTCACGTCGCCAGAACTCGAACGATGAATGAAAGAAAAGAAAAAGAAAGAAAAAAAAAACAACAACGTCGATTCATTCAGTCATCGATCCGCTTTCTCCGCTGGCCAATTGATAACCTTCCCACTGTATCCGTATCTCGTATTCGCGAGAACAATCCTAGGCAGTCTCGATTCGTGCTGTTGTGCGCCGTTTTGGAGCGATAAAATTCAAGCGCTCGCTCGCAAGGGCATTTTATTACTGTAGTGAAAAAGCGG
>OZ010723.1:14962431-15006433 GCA_963932345.1 Ophion ventricosus | reverse complement strand
GAGAGAGAGGAGAGAGAGAGAAGAGAGAGAGAGAGAGAGAGAGAGAGAGCGAGAGAGAGAGACAGATAGCCAGAGAGACGCGGGGTGTTGGGTGTTTTGCACGTGAGCCACGGCCGGTATGCAACGTTAACAGGCTACGAGAGATGATGTAGTCATACGATATAGGAAGAAGATGAGGTTCTCTCGGGCTCTCGTATATCGCTCGCTTGGTATTACAAACTAATAGATCACTTCTTCTTCGTGTTATTTTTTTTCCTCTCTCATCATGCTTTTGCAAAGAAAAGAGTTCCGTGCAATTTCCGTGCAATTTGCGGTTATTAAATAAATTGCCGGATAAAATTTATAATCGTTGATATAACACTTGATTCGCGCGCGCTATGCTAATTGATTGTGAGAGGAATTACTCGATTAGTCAACCTCTGACTACCTAGGATGCATTGTAACGTCGTAGAGGTTAAATTATCGCTGTGTTGTGCCCTTTTCTTCGTGTACCGTATTATTATCACGGTATAGAGAAATTGCGGAAGGGCGGGCGTAAGAGGGTAGCGCAAAAGCTCTACCGGTTACACTTGTTGCCCTCGTTGCTCATAGCACGTATCCACTATGCGAATAAGCTGAGCTTAGAGGCCCCAAGGTATTAGCATATGAGCGTCGCCTAATTAACGCGCACCCACCCCCCCCCCCCCCCCCCCCGTAATGTAACGCCTACCCACTCGTATGCCCCTTGTGTATCCACGTGTATACCGAAACGCGTATGTGCTCGCTTATGTTCGCACGCCGCATTCTGTTAAATAACGTAAAGCAGCCTCGCGTTTGCTAACACGGAGGGGGCGCATTGTCTTACCGTAAAGCCGTTCGTAAAACTTGGGTTAAGTCGACGAATAGCCATGGATTATACGTTAGGGAGAGAGAGAGAGAGAGAGGAAGAGAGAGAGAGAGAGAGAGAGAAAGAGATAAGAGAGATAAAAATGCTTTGGATAAGGATAAAAATAAAGAAATTAAAAGTGGACGAAAAAAGTCGTTGCATTCCAACGATGCAAATTTCAACGACATATTTTGTACTCACTCAGCCAAAGAAAGAGTATCTTCAATCGATCGCCGCTTATTTACTTTCTGTTTCGACTTGGAACTTAAGGCCTTAGGCCATTCTAGAGGCCAAAAAAGGGCATATTTTGTGATTTTTTTTTCAGCGAAATCATAAAATAAATGGGAATTACAAAATAGGGGTTTTATTATACACGTAATTGACTATACAAAATTATTTTTTCACAGCGATACATGTCAAAATGGCTGTGCAGCATTTTTCCGATGACGCCTTTATTTCTGGAAGGTCAACGGCTGGACCAACAGCTTCTATAATTTTTGAGTCACGATGAGACACTAAAGTTTTTTTCGATTATATTTAAGAATAACTATTGAAGTACGTAGGATTTTTTTGATGTATTGTTTTTTGTCAAAATGGCGCATTTTTAAAACAAAAAGTATAAAGTGCCATGATAAAATCGTCAGAAAATTGTTTATAAAAAAGGAACTATGCCATATAATAAAAAAATCCTACGTAGTGCCTCAGAAAATATAATTCTAAATATACAGTTAACATTTCAAGTGAATCGTTTGAAATTTGTTTGAGTTATGAGCTCAGCCGACTTGAAAAATATATTTTTGAGATAAACGCGTTTAAAGTTAGTAGAAAGTCAACGACATGAATCAAGTGGGGTTGCGCTAGAATTCGAAAATCGAGTACTCAAAGATTTTTCACACCCATAATCTTTTGGAATATAATTTTGTAGGTACTAAGGTAAATTTTTGACAAAAAAAAATCGATTTTTGGAAAATCCTAGAGTGGCCCAAGGCCTTAACAGTCTGCCGTATAAAAATGAAACCTACTTTGGTAAATAGGAAATTTATTTGGGAAAAGAAAGTCTGTAGACGAAATTTCTATTATCCTTGTTGTTTCACAGATAATAGCTCTCGAATGACTAAGGCCATATTTGCTCAACCTGCCCCGATAATGGGGTCAGTTGAGCACGAGTATGTGATATGTTGGGCAAAGTAAAAATTGCATTAAAAAAATCAGACGTATGCAACATGATTTGGTACAATGCAGTTATAAACCAACAGTTGCTTGTTAATTAGTTAAGTTTTGAAACAATAACATTAATTGCAATGAACTTTGAAATATTTTTTCTCATAAAATGGTAGAAGAAAATTTTTCAATCACGTTTTTTTTTTTTTACTTTTGGATGCAAAAATAATGAAACGTCCCGTGTTACCGTCTCGCGCGCCGCATGGCAACGGGCCATGACGTGATATGTTCCCCTCCCCCGTACCTCTCTTTCAGCCATTTGATGCACCCACATGCGGTGCTTAGTTTTCCAGATATTTCGATTACCCAACTTACCCGACTGCTCAACATGCCCCTCTCCCTACCCTACCATTCCTATATGTTTCACACCATGAGCGCCTTCCAAATACCACGGGCTACCACTTGGTGTACCTCGAAAGAAAGAAATTCATTTAGTATTCGACTCGCGACAAAATGAAATATTGATTTTCCACCGTCCAAATATAGAAAAGTTGCGCAGATGTTTGAATCTTCAAATATACATATATGTTTACCGCGAGAACGATAAATTATGAATAATTAGTGGCGATTCGTTAAATTGTGTCTGTGTGCAAGAGAGGGAGGGCGAGAGAGAGAGAGAGAGAGAGGGGTCTATATAGGTGGAGCGCGCTCATTAAGGATTTCTTTCGTGGACCGCGCGAGGAGAGAATTTTTCGTCCGAGACGAATAAGCGAAACGGCGGGGGGGCAGCGCGGGACTACCGTGAAAACGTATATATGCGGGGAAGGGAGAGAGTTGAGACGCGAGATGAAGGAAGCGACGCGTCAGTAAGATCGTTACGATGACGGATTTGAGAACGGGAGTCTTTTGCAAGAGGCCGGAAGTCGTAGTGGCGGCGGCACGGAAAAACCCTCCGGGCTTCTCATATACACCCGCGAGAATGGAACAAGAAAGAGTGAGTGAGAGCGATATCACCTTTTTAGCCAAGGAAAACCTTAAACTTAACTTTCCGAGGGTGGAAATATATATATATATATATATATCTATATATATATTGACTTCTGGAATTGTCAATTCCGGAAGGTAACGATCGTTATCCCGCGCGCCACAAGATCGGAAAGGCAGTCGCACACTATTCCGATCTTTTCGCCCCTTGTATATTCTCGTCCTCCTGTTTGTTGCCCCTCTCTCTCTCTTTCTCTCTCTCTCTCTCTCTCTCTCTCTCTCTCTCTCTCTCTCTCTCTCTCTCTCTCTCTTTCTTTCTCTCTCTCTTTCTCGATGAGGCGTCACGATTCATGGATTAATATTACGTATTAAGATTTTTCTTTTGCCAATCGTGTTTGTCACTTTTGAACGAAGAAGGGGCCTGGTGTATACGTCACGTGCACGAGCGGGTGCAATCGACAAGGAAGAGAGCGGTAGAGAGAGAGTGAGTCGAAGCAAGAAAGATGAAAGAAAAATGACGGAATCTCATCGTGAAGGGAAATGAGAGAGCAAGAGAGCAAGAGAGAGATAGAGAGAGAAAGAGAGAGAAAGAGAGAGAGGAGTCTCGACGACAGGGACATTCTGTTTGGTTCTCCTTCGATCATTCATCATCGCGCAGGTCAAAGCTCCTCATGTATGTACGTCGTCGCCCCCGCACAATTTTCCATACTAACCCCCCCTGGAATATACACACTATCGCGTGTATTCTTCAACCACAAGTTAACGGACTATTTATAACCGCGTTTGCAGCTCAGGATTATCGTATCTTCTAGAAGAAGAAGAAATGAAAAAAAAAAAATCCTGAAACTAGGATCTTTCAGGAAATTAGTTTGATCCTGGATTGTCCGGTGACGCGTGACGACGTTAAGGCCTTAGGCCAAAAAAGGGGCATATTTTGTGATTTTTTTTTCAGCGAAACCATAAAATAATTCGGAATTACAAAATAGGGGTTTTATTATACACGTAATTGACTATACAAAATTATTTTTTCACAGCGATACATGTCAAAATGGTGACTTTGCAGCATTTTTCCGATGACGTCTTTATTCCTGGAAGATCTACGGCCGGACCAACAGCTCCTATAATTTTTGAGTTATGATGAGACACTTTTTTCCATTATATTTAAGAATAGCTATAGAAGTACGCAGGATTTTTTTGATATATTGTTTTTTTGTCAAAATGGCGCATTTATAAAACAAAAAAGTATAAAATGCCATGAGAAAAACCTCAGAAAATTGTTTAGAAAAAAGGAACTATGCAATATAATTTAAAAAATCTACGTGGTGCCTCAGAAAATGTGATTCTAAATATACAGTTAAAATTTCAAGTGAATCGGTTGAAATTTGTCTTTTGGAATATAATTTTATAGGTACTAAGGTACATTAAAAAAAAATCGATTTTTCTAAAATCTTAGAGTGGCCTAAGGCCTTAATGCAAGAGTACGAAAAGAATATACACTTTTGCGCAACAATAATATTTTTCCTCTAGTTCGAAAAATACGAATTCTAATTGTTTTTTTTTTTTTTTCATCGCTGACTTTGGCGGTCCCCGCCTGGCTCTCGATAAAGAGTTATACGTCTTAGCAAATATTGGAGTGATACGCGATCAAAAGAGGGTGACGATTAATTTAATGGCGTTTTCACGCCACGAGAGTCGAAAGACGACACGTCCCGTGATTATAAACTCGGTTTGCCCGGATATATATATAAACATACACAGTAAAACACACATATACATCAAAGAGAAGTCTCTACCACGGTTTCTCTCACTCTCTTTCTCTCGCTCAGAGCACACCTCGGTCGGGAGTTATACTCAACAACGTTGTGGAAATCATAAATCTATGCGGAAGAGCGACAGAGAAAGGGAAAGAGAGAAAGAGAGAGAGAGAGAGAGAGAGAGAGAGAGAGAGAGAGAAGTCGTTCGTAATATTGCCCCGTCTCTTCTCGCTCGAGGACTGTTGTGACTTGGGACTAGCGCGAGCCAAGTGTCTCGATCTTCTCATAATAAAGCTGATTTATTTATGGTATATACGAACCTCGTTATATACGCATATAAGATATCTGTATGGGTGTGTCTATATATATATATATATATGGGAATACACACTTTGTGTCATTTCGAACGGGCAATTTGGCTAAAAGTTTCAAGTCTCTTGACGAAGAGGATGAGGAATAGAAGTAGGAGGCAATGGCAGAGAGGGGAGGGGGGGGGGGGCAGGGACGAATGTTGTCCAAGAAGGTTTTCGCGATGATTGCAAACGACTCTCCATGCTCACCGCACTTGAATAATCATTCCGAACTTATTTCGGAGCGTACGAAATCTCAAGCTCCATTGAGATCAGAGATTTTCCACTGTTTTTTCTTCCTCTTCTTCTTCGTCGTCTCTTCTCTCGCGGATAAACATTATACGAGCGTGCAATAAGGGAGTTGGGACAGAGACACGTGCTGTGACGATGAAGCTTTTCAGAGGGAGAGAAAGAGAGCGAAAGAGAGAGAGAGAGAGAGAGAGAGAGAGAGAGAGAGAGAGAGAGAGAGAGTTAGTGAGAGATAGAGTCACGTTGATTGAGTCGTCATGAGTCCCGATGGAGGAGATGCTTTCGCTTCTCCTCGTCCGTACACGCGGAATAAGCCACGGGGAACAGAACGCGGGGTCGGGAACTCGTCGACGGACCATCCGAGAGACGACATGGGGCCCCGACAGTTTTTGCTCGCGATCCAACCACTCGTATAGAGAGACAGAGAAATAGAGAGGGAGAGACGACGAGACTTTGCGATCGGAGATGGTCCGCTTCGAAAACCATCACCCCCGGGGACTCATCGAGTCGTTGCAGTATTTAATTAAATACATTTTTTATCCCTTGCTTCAGACAGAATTCCAATACATATATATATGTATATATATATATATACATGGATGTAGCGAGATACTCGATACTTTTGTAGAGGATCGAAAACCCGCTGTTTCGTCTCGTTCGCTCGGTGACTTCCTAATAAATCAACGAAACGGAGAAGACGAGAGCGAGAGAGAAAGACGGCGAAAGGAAGAGAGTGAGAGGGGGAGGGAGGGAGAGAGAGAGAGAGAAAGAGAGAGAGAGAGAGAGAGTTACAGAGGGTGGCGCGAATAGCATAGGTATAAAAGTTTACTACAGTGATCTCGCTTCGTTCACATTTCGCGGCTTGTCGCGATGAATCGCGCGAGACAGAGCACGACCGGCACTGATTCCCCGAAAGCTAAACGCGCGATCGAGCTGCTGCTGCTGTTGCTGCTCGACCACCACTTACGCGAATCGTCGATATAATTAGTGCGCCGATTCGATGGGGCACACGCGGCGCGGCTCACTCCCCTTCCTTTTGTCACTCTCTCAATTCGTAAGCTCTCTTACGTGTGTATGCACGTATTTCTGCACACCCTGCGGCTACCATTCCGTTTTCACGCTCGATATTTATATGTCGACGGTCGCGCTTTGCGTTCGATTACGTAAGATTTCGGTATTAAGGCCTCTTAGGCCACTCGAGAGGTCAAAAGGAAGGGCATATTTGGTGATTTTTTTTTTCAGCGAAACCATAAAATAAATTGGAATTACAAAATAAGGGTTTTATTATACATGTAATTGACTACATTTTTTTAAGTCAATTTTTCTAAGTTTTATCATTAATATATCTCTTTAAACATTCGGTGTTCCCCTGTTTTTATTGCCGTTACGGAATCTTCAGAATTTTTACATGCTTAGAAGCAGTTTATATCAGACATCTAGAGTTATTTAATATAACTTATCAGATAGAAATATAACCAGCATGCCATCTCTATGAAATGCTGCACGAATTGGACAATTTTGAAAGTAGTAATTTTGTGTTAAAAGTTCGGTAAGTTGGCTTGAAATTTCGCGGGTATACTGGGTTATATTTTTTATTTAATTGTAGACGAGAATCAGTTAATTGCTAAATATTCGTATTCGTGAAAGGAATATCTTAAAATACGAATAGCTTAGACGTATGGTTTTGTTGAACTAGTTGGAGCTCTCATTTTTGGCCGTCCCGTTCAAATATCTCGTACATATGCGGTCATATATATATATATATATATATATATATATATATATATGTATGCGAGGATAGAATAAATCAATGCAATAAATCGTACAGACATAACTCGTCCCGGGATTCCCGACCCAACATCTCTATACGCATGCGTATTGCTCCATGAAAATCGTCTATAATTTACGGATATTTATCTCGATTAATTGAAAATTGACACGCGGGGTAGACCGTATTCAAGCCTGAAATTATACGAAATCGAATAAGCTGCCTCCTACCCCTCCCACTTATTCGAAAGAGTCAACGTATATAGTCATCGAGTCGGGCTAATCTTTATCCTGTAGTTGTATGTACACATATAAATGTGCATACATGTATGCGTAAATGTATGTGTATGCATGTGTTGAAGCGGTATATCCTTTTTCTCGTAACGTCAAGTAGTAGCGAGTTCGTTGGCTATACATATTGTAAAGTATGAAAGAGACGAAGAGGCTAGAGAGAGAAAGAGAGAGAGAGAGAGAGAGAGAGAGAGAGAGAGAGAGAGCGTGGGCATGCTTTGACAGACGCGCCTGGCGTGAAAACGCTCGCCAATTAACCCCCGGTGAATTATGCACCAGCTCTTTCCCCACTAATTTAGTAGGTGACTTATGTCGTACTTGCAGGCCAACAAGCCGAGCTTGCCCAACGAATTTGTGCTCGAGTCATCCACAACGTGTATTCACTAGCACTCGTATACGCACTCTCTCTCTCTCTCTCTCTCTCTCTCTCTCTCTCTCTCTCTCTCTCTCTCTCTCTCTCTCTCTCTCTCTCTCTCTCTCTTGCTCGTCGTCTCTCTCTGGGCCGCGCGGCTTTATATGTCCCCTTCGCGTCGCTTCTTCGTTGTAATTCAGCCTAGTCTTATGCGTCGTCACCGAGAAGTTGCGCCCGAAGGCCGAACGGATATCCGGCAGCGCGTCCGCCAGCAACGACAAATTTCTCTCTCTCTCTCTGTCTCTCTCTCTCTCTATATATATATATATATCTTTCTCTTTCTTCCTTTTTTTTCTCTGTTTCGCTCCTCCCGCGGCCACTCTTCCTTTGATGTGGCTTTGAGGATTGCGCTTTGCTCGGCATCTTAGCCGCGTGTGCCGAATGAAATATCGGACTCTGCGAATATATTGCCAGTATAGCTCCTCGCTGCATATCCGCGATGTGTCCCCAAAGCACGTGTCTCCAAGCACTTGGCGCAAAGCGGTTTCTGTGTATACGGTTTGCATCGCGCGAACCTTCACGGGGCCCTTGGAGACGCGCTTTTTAGTTTTTTTTTTTTTTTTTCATTTCTTTTTTCTACAAATGACGCTGAAGTAGCCCGGTATCGTGATAATTTGAGATTCGAAACTCTCAAACTTGTTCGAATAGCGTAAGATACACACGGGTTGTAATTTATATCGCATTTGCGCGCTATGATTCGCAAAGCGCGAGCATCTTTTTTTATTCTCGTTGATTCTAGATGGCGAGAAATCGTTAAGCAATATCTCTCATTGTCGAGTGTTCTTCTTCTTCTTCTTCTTCTTCTTTTTTCCTTTAGCCGTAACACTTTGAGAATAATGAATTCTTTATCCATTGAATTCTTTGTTTATCGGGTGGTGGTTACACCAGTGGAGAAATCGGAGCGCTGTGTAACGTGTGAGGTCCATACCGGTCGATGAGATTGTCACACGCGGTTTTTTTACGGTCGTGCTCTCTTTTCTATATATATATATATATATATACTGTGGCGTATGCGTGTGCGATGGTTCACACTCTCGCGCCTCTTTGCGCACTAGCTGCAAACCCCAGGACAATCTATCACTTAGTCGTACAAAGAAAGTTTGACGCAACGTCAAAAAGCGGGCTCGTTAATTTTTCATACGGCTGAGAGTTTCTCTCTCTCTCTCTCTCTCTCTCTCTCTCTCTCTCTCTCTCTCTCTCTCTCTCTCTATCTTTCGTGTACCTCCGTGTATGTGCATGTGTGGCTCCCTCTCTCTCTCTCTCTCCCTCTCTCTCGCTCTCTCTCTCTCTCTCTCTTTCTGTAAAACTTGTCGTCGTCCAACTAAGCCGCGTGTCCATATACCCAACAGACCACGGACTGTAACGCTCATTATTCAACGCTTTCACGCGACGGAACTCCCGAGCACTCGCGTGTGCGTCACAACTCCCATATACGTGTCGTCCTCTTGACTCGGAGCCCTCTCCGTGCATACATGTACCCCGCTACTCGCAAACGCTTCGTGTACGCACGCGTGTTTCGTACATCTGTATACTCGTACGAGTCCCATATCATTTGGCTTTCAAAACTGTGGAAGGTTTCGAGCGTATGCGGAAAAAAATTAATTTGTAACTAGTATAATTCGTTTGCGCTTTTTTTTCCCTTCCTCTTTTCAACCTTTGCCCTGTTTTACGAATAATCATTTCTTTCTCGCGCCAAAGGAAGTGGGCGAATAAAAATTCGTTCGATTAATCGACACGTTGCGCGGGAATAATTAGCCGGAGAAAAGAAGAAGGAAAAAAAAAAAATGACGAAGAGACTCACGGTTTTACGAGCTTCTCTGTCTCTCGCCTTTTCGCGCTCATCTTCAATAAATATTGATGAAGGATTGATGAAACGAACGGAAGTAAATGGAACTGCGATAATGAGTGATTTTACGATATTCGGATATGTCCCTTGGGATGTTGCAGAAAAATCTTGTCCTACCGAGCAACGGCACTCTCGTACGTACATTTTTTTTTTTTTATCACGGCGTCGTAAGACCAAACGAACAAACGAAGACGGGGGCCGGGGCATATAAAAACTTGAATAATCTCTCTTTCTCTCATCCGCTCGCGGATAAGAGCTTTTCTCGGTCGAGCTCCGGGCCGTTAATTAGCTCGAGGCGTTAAATAAAAATAATAAAAATAAGAAGATGAAAAAAAAAAACGAGAGAAATTTCCTACGGGAACAAAGTGACGAGACTGCCGAAACTTTGTGCATTCACGTCGAGTGGGGTCAACTAGCTTTTCGCTTGCGCCTCTTGCATATGCGTACACACGTTAAGCTATATGCATATATGTGAAAGTATATATATATATATATATACATATAGAGATAGCTCGTATATTTAGTATTAACGAGGCAAAAGTTTTCCTCTAAGCCTGCGCCGAGCTGTTCTCAACTTTATCGCAAGCGAAGCATAATTTTACGATCGTGAAGCAAATATATTGATATATCTATACCCCCTGTCCCCTCGGCGTAAAGAGAGAACTTGCTCTTTCCATAAAAAAAAAAAAAACGTGGATGAAAGCAAAAAAGAAATGTACGCTGTTAATAAATATTAGGGTCGTTAGGCTGTGGAACTCGATGAAGGCTCTCTTCGCTCTTGCTCTCTTCCCGCAATCGAGTACCCCTCTCTTTTCCTCTATTTTTCTTTTCTCCTCGCCGAAACTTTCTCGTTAATTCATTGGCCGATTACGTGATCGGTTTGGTCGATTCGAGTGATCTTCGGCATCCTCGTCTCATCTCATTGACATATAAAGTCGCGTAAAATTTCATTCTTCTTGCTTGAGAATCTCACGGGGGCCAGAAAACGGATATAGGCATGCTCGCTGCAGAAGAGACCCGATAGAGGGCGCTTCTCCACTTCCCCTACGCTCTCTGCCTCTCTTTTATCTCTCTCTCTCTCTCTCTCTGCCTTTCTTTCTCGCTCGCGGAGCATAATTCCTCAAGATCCGGCTTTTGCTTTGAAGGTTTATGCCGATTCAGGAGGAGAGTAGCTTGATTCATGAAGACGGAAAGGACCTCCTTGGGATACGGCCGGGGCTACCCGGTTGTGCTTGGCCAAGGCCGCGGCGGGTGGTCCAACGGCTTGATTTCTTGTTTCCAACTCGCTTTCTCTCTCTCTCTCTCTCTCTCTCTCTCTCTATCTCTCATTCTCTCTCTCTCTCTCTCTCTCTCTCTCTCTCTCTCTCTCTCACTCTCTCTCTCTCTCGTGCTGCAGCTCGCGCTCGCGGGGAGGAAGAGAGAAGCTCTCTCGCGGGCGCGCTCACCGGGGCACGGCTTTTAACAACGCGCGGTAGAGCGAACCCACCACCGCGATAGTGTATTCCCTCCGTCCCCGCGACGATCACGAAAACACACGCGAAACGGAGAGACGCGCAACGATGTATCGTGAATAAAGAGATGATAGAGAGTCGCGGAGAGAGTTTGCGGGGTGGGGCCTGCGAGGGAGGCCCAGGAGAGTTAGGAGAGGGAGAGTATAAGTCGGTGCAACATTTTTACATGTACACATATATATCTATATGTGAGTATATATATATGCACACGAACGAGAGCCGATTGTCGATTTAAATGTTTACTAATAACCAGACTTGTCCCGCAACCACCCAGAAGTCGCTCGCTTTGCATTTTTATAAGTACACATCCGCTCGCCAGAGGGAGCGCAGAATCTAAGAACGAGTGAGAGAGACAGAGAGAGAGAGAGAGTGAGAGAGAGAGATAGAGAGAGCGAACAAGATAGAAAGAATATAATGCTTGTGATTCCGAGAAGGCACGTTTCATATTCATCCATTGAGAGAGTGCATGCGAACCTGCACGAGCATCTATATAACCCTAGCAACGACGATGAATCGCGAAGCGGTGAATAGAGGGTCACACACCATGTATGTGCAACGCGATCTGCGCAACGACGTTGAGACGACGAGACGCGAGCCTCATTCGCGGGTAATCTTCTCGTTCCTTCCGTCGCGATGTACTATCGAAGCTGCAGATTGGCCAGTAGTGTCGAGATCGGGAGGCACATATGGTTGAGATTATTGGATGATCGCGGGATTATTTGACACGAGGATGGTTTGCAGTTCGATCGGGAGAAATGAAATTACGCAATAAGATGATTTTTTTTTCTTCATTTTTCTTCATTTAATTTCGTTTTCATAATGTTTCTTTTTCTTTTTTTTTTTTTTTTTATTGCGGAAGGACGCGCACAGGCTTGACCTGAACGTATCCCGCTCTCCTGTATGCATATATATATATATATATGTATATATACCAATGTGGTATCGGGACACGCCTCTGACGTACCAAATTTGGATACGAATGACTAAGAGGTCGATCGGCTGTCGTTCGATTCGACGCTATCGTCGTGTCGTCGTCGTCGTCGTCGTCGTCGTCGTTGTCACTGTCTTCGTCGTAGTAATAGTCGTTGCCGTCTTCGCTGTTGTTCTAGTCGTCGTTTTTGTCATTCTGACGTGCCGGACGGACGCGCAAAGACAATAAGCGAGAACACCAGTATGTGTGATATGTAAACGTTTTTTTTTTTTTCTTTTTCCGCTCCATAGCGTGGACTCGCGCCTTTAAGGCCGGGCCATTGAACGCTCGCGTTATTGTTTCATACCTGCCCGTCATTCGAATCAGGCATCCAGTTTATTCTTGCAATCCGTCGTTCAGACACGTCAATCGCATCGATTTATTTTATTTATGAATCTTTTTTTATTATTATTATTTTCTTTTCGTTATCACGTTCCCTTATCGTTTCTTCGGAAAGGAAAATTTGTCCCGCTTTTGACAAAGAGAGAGAGAGAGAGAGAAAGTGTCAATTTGAGAGTTACAGTGAAGAAAGCAAAAACAAAGTATGAAATCGAATTAACATCGACGACGAGAGCAACGAGCCGCGTCACCTCCACCGATCCAACTATCCTGTCCGAGTTATCGATAATTAGTCAAACATTCCAATAACAATGATAATCGTTATAATAATAATAATAATATTAATGTCAATATCAATGATAATAATAATAATGATAAACGGTCGTCACAGTGTTTTATCGTCGTTGTCATCGGCGTGTTGTTTATTGGTTGTTTTTTTTTTCTTCTTTTTCTTTTTCGTTTCTTCTTTTCCCTCGTATAGTAATATAATCATTATCATCATCATCGTCATCACCGTCTCGCATTATTAGCACGAATTATAATTCAGGTGGTATAATAATCATGTACCTATTCTACATACAATACATACACGGGCGGCGGGCGGGTGAACGAGGAGGGAGCTGCGGGACGGACGGGAGGGCGTGTAGCGAGGAAGGGGGGAAAAAGGGGGCATGACTCTCGCGGCCAGCCTTCGACTACTATTTACAAACGCATAAATAATATAATAATAATCATTATCACCGTCGTCGTAATGGCGATAACAATAATAATAATGATAATAATAATAATGTTGAACGCTATCTGTATAATATCGATCTGCGTATACGCGCATAAATACGTGGTGTATACAGCAATCGGCATTATATGTATCGGTTCCTATACACACACGTATATGTACACGTATATCTGCATATACTTTTTTTTATATACATATATGTATAAGTGTGTATGCACATGCATATATATATATATATATATATATATAGGTATCGCCTATATCGTATCAGAGCGGAACGCATTCGATATTTATGTAGACTATGACTGTCGTTGGTATGATATCTGCGCACTTACTGATTTTTAACTCGCGGGCGGTGTGACAGCCCGAAAAATAAAAGAATAACTGGGCGACGAGGAACGTGTGTGGGATGGAGCGGGCGTCCGCGAAAGAGGTAGAGAGGCTAAAAGATCGTGTTGTCGCGGGTATGGATTTAGACGGGGATTCTCGAGGGACGAAAGGGGACGGGAAGAATTTTGTTTTTTTTTTCTTTTAATATCTTTTTTTTTTTTTTTACGAACTGTACACTAATTACAAGATTTGTAGTCTGTTATTGTCAACGACGAGGGGTCCCCGCACAATTACACTTCGTGCCAAAGGGTTACCCCGAAATATCCAGGCGATTAAATTTCTTCATTTTCCTTTTCTTTGCCCATCAACGATTCTCACAAACTTGATTCTTTCGTTTTTGTTTTTTTTTTGTTTTGTTTTCAACTCTTCGAATTTTTTTCCACAACGTTATTGTAACTCGGTTTTATCCTTTCATTCTTATTTATTATTATCTAGTACGGGGGTAGATCGATCGAAATCACACACGTCCAGGTGATTTGAGTTCCGAGGGTGGATGCGTGCCGGTTGGATGGGGCGACTGCTCCGAAGTACCGGACGACGCGGTCGACGAGCTCGACGGTGAGATACCCGAGGATACGGTAGTGAGTAGTACACCGGGACCACCGGTCGAGGACGCGTTCGCGTTGTTGAGCGTGGCGTTGCCGTTGATCGCGAAAGCCTTTACGCTGCTGGTCGCCAGTGAAGAGGTCGAAGACGAGGAACCCGAGGATGCGGCTGATGCAGCAGCGGCCGCGGCGGCTGCCGCTGCTGCTGCCGCAGCCGCGACCGACGATGCCATCGTGCTAGACGTGAGTATACCCGGTGGAGCTGCCCCCGACGGTGTTATTACACCACCGAGGCCTCCGAGGGTCCTCGAGTACGTTTCGAGTAGGGACATATCAGCGCCCGCGCTGAGATGCGAGGCACCGTAAAAGTTGCGATAAAAGTCCGGATGCGGTCGAACGAATTGTGCACCGGTGTGCATCGCCGGATGAAGCGGATGATGAGGCTGCAATCTACTGGCCAACGGGCTTACGATCTTTCCACCCCCGACACTTGCGCCGCCACCACCACCGGTCGCACCTCCGGCGTTCGCGTAAACCGACGTGAGACCGCTCAGCGCGGCTACGTTGGTCGTGTGATGCTCGCCGTCTTTGCTGGCCATGTCGGCCAACGACCAGATACGCGGCTTGGTCGGTTGCGAGCCCGTCGTCGAGGCGCTGCTAGCACCGATACCACCGATCGTCGTCGCGTGATGACTCGTGACACCGAGTACCGGCCCGATCGTGCCGTGTGGCGAATTACCATCGGGCGACGAAGGATGCCGCAACAAACGCGCGTGCGAACCACCGAGAAAGGCCGGATGTTGGTGCTGTTGTTGTTGCGCATTATGATGATGATGATGATGATGATGATGGGAGGCCGGTGGTGGCGGTGGCGCCGGATGATGCGAGTGCTGATGATGATGATGATGCTGCAGATGCAACGGATGACGGGGTTCACGCTGATCGTAGAGGCACTCGGGACTGTCGGGACCGCTGTCGGCTCGGGACTCGCTCCACTCGCTTTCCGCTCTACCCTGTAAAATTCCCGCTGCTCCGGACCCGGCGTGCAACAGATCCAAACGGTGTGCCGGCCTCTCGCCGTCTTCGCTCGAACCGGTTCCCGAATCTTTCGAGTCTGCGCGACCGGCACGGATGAAAACAAAGAAGAGAAAAGTGAACGGGGCACCCGATTAAATGAGATAATCCACTGTGGGGAAAGGGAACGTTAAAAAAAAAAAACAAAGGCCTGGGATCGCGAATTCGCGGTGTGTGCTCGTTCGATCAAGGATTACGACAACGTAAGATTTGTCGCGAGCGAACGGCGCGACCGGGAGATTTTCTTTAGCGGCAAACGCTTTTTTATCGTCGATGAAAAACAAGTTCAAACGTATCGCACTTACCCAAGCGATCCTTGTCGTCGACGCTCTTTCTCCCGCTGTCGTCGTCCTCGTTGTTGTTGTCCTCGTCCTCGACCCGATTTCTCGGCTCCCACGTCATTTTGTTCTCCTTCTTTAGACGCCTTCGCGCGTTCGCGAACCACGTTGACACCTGAGTCAGCGTCATTTTCGTGATTATCGCGAGCATTATCTTCTCACCCTTGGTAGGATAGGGATTCTTCTTGTGCTCGTTCAGCCACGCCTTCAGGGTACTCGTTGTCTCGCGTGTCGCGTTTTTTCGCCTCGCACCGTTCAAATCCATGCCGTAACTGTAACACAAGAGGAAGAAAAAAAAAGATGCCTGGTTGTTTTAAGAAGCGGCGATAACGGACTCGCGACGGCACAATCGGATTGTGTAATTCGGGTACGAGGCGCCCGCCCGCCCGCCCGCCCGCGCGCGCGCGCGCGCACGTGCACGCCCAAGCTCGAGCAAGGATATTATCGGAAACGCGCAGTTCTCGGGAGTAACAGACCACGGGGACGACGGGGACACCTTATCGGCGGAGTAAAGGATGAGAAGAGCGGATCGGACCGAGATCGGACAGAAGAGAAAACTTATCCAATCGTCCTGGGCTGGCTCTTTATACTCTCCACGTAGAGCAATGTGCAGATACAATATATATATAAGGAGAGAAATAAAAGAACGAGAGGAAAAGAGCAAAAAAGTAGGGTTGGAATGATCGGCCCTGAAGAGAACACCAAACGCTACTCTTTCGCCTAATACTTTCAATCTGCGAGGAGCCCAACTCGGAAGATCTTTATCTAACGGTTCAAGCTTCCACTTTTCCTCCCTCTTCTTGCCAAACGAGAGGCCGCGATGCCCATCCCTCTCATCCCGTCGACCAGATCCCCAAGTATATATAAATATATATATATATATATATATATACGTGAACGCGTGTATATAACTGCCGGAAACTGCACAGAGAGAAACTGTCTTTCGTTGGGACGGCTGGAGGGAATGAGGGTCGAATACAGGATCGAGCAAGAGGAAGCGAGAGTGCGACCCTCCGGGATATCCCATTACTAAAAGACTAACCCTTATCAAAGATTAAACTTCGGTATAACTGCTGAATCGACGGGATCGAAATTAAATTTCCCAGCACCGGTTTGGAGACACCGTGGCGAAGCCCGCTACGAGGGAAAGAGCCTCGTTAAAGACGAAGAAAAGAAAAAAGGAATGAACAAAAAGACAGGATAGAAATGAGGGAGATATCCCGGATAAGGAACTCGCGGAAAAAAAGCGGACAATCTCGAAAAACCGTCAAACCGTTTCTCCCAATTCCATTGTTCTTTTTTTTTCCTTCTTTTTTCCTTGTTCCTTTCATTGCCTCGATAGCAAAATCATTGGGCATCGGATGCACGTCATCTTCCCACCGTACATCACTTTATCCTTTTTTTTTTCTTACGTCGCTCATATCGCACATCTGGACCCATCCACGATACGTGTGATGTACGCGCTCTCGGGTTTCTGTGTATATATAAATATATATATATATATATATATATATATATATATGTACGAGTATATTTCTTTCGGAGCTGGGTGACGTGATCGGAAGGGCACGGGTGCACGCGAGAGATGCTGCAAAATTAATAAAACTGTCACTTATCACGGAGCCTGCAAGTGGGTAGAGATAAAGCTCGATGGGACAGGAAAGATAGGCTGGGGCGAGGCGGGGAGACATACAAGGGCACAATGCCGATTATATGCCCGCGGGAATCTCTCTCTCTCTCTCTCTCTTTCTCTCTCCCTCTCTTCTGTCTTTGCCTCTGACGTTGCGCCTGTTCCTCGCTTCTTTTTCTCGCCGTTTTTTTTTGTTCTCTCTTTCACCCCTCGTGTTCACTGTGCATCAGCGTTAGAAGCTTTTCGCATATCTACATATATACGGGAAGATCACAGCGGCTGAAACGATGGCCCGAGCGCGCTAAACATTTCAATTTGGCATCAAGCGTCCGTTTCATACAACAGTCACTCGTATATCGCAGATAACCTGTCTCTCCCTCCCTCCCTCCCTCTCTCTCTCTCTCTTTATCTCAAATTCCATCTCGCTCTATTTCATTCGGTTGCGAACGATACCTAGCTAGCCCCTCGCGTAGGTGCGCTCATACGGTCAAACACGTTAGGTGTGCAAGAAGGAAGGACAAGCGTGCGGGGGAGGCTCCTCCACGCCAGCAGCAAGGGCGGGGGCGGGGGTGGGCCGCTCGTTGGCCAGAGTACGTAGGACAGATACAGACGAGACGGACCGAAAGCGAGAATAAAAAAGAAAAAGAAGGAAGAAAAAAAAAGAATCGGACAGATGGTAGTAGAGAGAGCCCTCTCTATCCCGCGTTGCCAGAGAGTGCAGTGTCGTTCGCCAGAGAGAGAGAGAGAGAGAGAGAGGGAGGATGACGCTCAATACACGTATATACGTATACCAAGGGTAAGCGAAGGGAGCAGGGGGTAGCTTAACCCCCGTCCCCCCCTGCCCAGCTCTGTTTGCTAGGAGCAAATGGCGTTCTGCAGTTATTTTAAAATTCAGCGATGAAACGAGGAAAGGGGGGGGGGGGGAGGGTGGTGGCGGTGGTTGGGTGGCGCGCAAGAGGGACAGCAAGGGGGGCGGAAGGGTGGCGGCAGGCCAGCGGATTAAAAAATCAGAGTGGAAGCTTGTTTCTCATGATAACAGGCCCGGTACGCCCGAGGGAGCGGCAACTGCTGGTGCTTTTCTCTCCCAGTGGCAATCGTACGAGGAGCAAGAGAGAGAGAGAGAGAGAGAGAGAGGAAAAGCCTCCGAACTCGCGCCATGCCATTGCTAACCAAGCCACCCACCCCCGCCTGCCGTTTGGGGTGGAAGGGAGGGTTTCATCGCCGCCATTCCTTCGTCGTGCTTCCTCTCCTCGCTCTCCTACGCGCTCCGTCATGTATATATATATATATATATATCTCTATCTCGGTCCTCCGCTGCTTCTATAATCGCACATCCCAAACTGGGGAGTTTCTCTCATTTCTCGTTCATGAGAGTATCAACGAGAGTAAAAGAGACGGAGGGAGAGAGAGGAGATTTGCGGGCGCGTGGGGTGTATATGACGCAAGCAGCAGGACGACACCCGACGTCGCGACGCAAATCTCACCCTCTCATCCTTGTCCCTCTTTTTCTCTCTCTCTCTCTCACTCACTCTCTCTCTCTATCTTTCTCTCTCACCAGCGCTCTCTGCCCAAGGTATACGCGAGTGGTATCGCGCACAGCCCTTGTCTCTCATGCGCGAACGAACCGATCGCATCAACTGCCGCTTGTTTCCATGGCAATTGCTAATCGGGCTCTCTCCCGCGGCTCTATCGTATACCGTGATTCTCCAATGATGCCCTCCCACGTATCCGATACAGAGAGAGAGCGAGAGAGAGAGAGAGAGAGAGAGCCATGTTACGGATCGTACAACAGCGTGACTAAAATGGCGCTGCCAATTCTTTAAACGTTATGCCAGGCTAGATACGGATTAACCTTGCCTCGTAATCCAGTATATCGGGGCCACTTTGGCCGTTTTGAATTTTCACCTTTCGAGAACTCAAAGCCAAAGACGAGCTTCATCGACACGACTTTTAGGCAAGTTAATGAGAAAAAGAAAGAGGAGGGGAGAAACGAAAGTAATACTGTGTTTGATCACCAAGATGGCGCGTTGAGGGCGCGACGACACGAGAAGCAGCACGCTCCCTCTCTCTCTCTCTCTCTCTCTCTCTCTCTCTCTCTCTCCCTCGCTCTCTCTCCGGGTTGTTCGCACCAGGGACAGGTGTGCGTCTCACCTCACCCCGACATATCACACACGACTCCGCCCCGTCGTTGCCAGTTAGTTGGACTCTCTCTCTCTCTCTCTCTCTCTCTCTCTCTCTCTCTCTATAGAGGGGTCGTGATATCCAAACCCACCGTATGTCGCATACACTTGCACACACGCACACTCCGCCCCGCGGACTTACCCACTTGGCCCCTAATGCTTCACCTTTGGGTTGTTCTTTCCAGTGAGGCGGTTTTTTTTTTCTTTTCTTTTTTGCGTTTCCCCATCGCGAAATCTACCCCTGTCCGCCATTTTGATGAAACCGGCTGGCCGGCCATCTTGCCATTCTCTCATCTATTATTTTGCTCTGTTGTTTCGCGTATTCTTTCGTCCTGGCTTCTCCTCGTAAGTTTACATATTCGTGTGTCTATGTGTATACCACATGTATACAGGTATATTATTAGCCTCGGTCATAAGGCACGACAGGCTCACTTTACCCTATCGCTTCGTCACTCCGACACGGCTATACTGGAAATGAGCCAGACGTATATCAAGATCGTAGATACATAGATCTCTTCTTCTCGGAGAAGTTTAGCCCGCGAGATGAACGAGTGAGATCCTACCGTCGATGCATTAGTCCCGAAGCGCGAGGTCTTCTCGTCAACCGTCGAGGCCCGTGTGTAAGAGTAAGAGAGCGAACGTGAGTCAGAGAGAAAGAGAGAGAGAGAGAGAGAGAGAGAGAGAGGGGGGGATATCCTTGATAAATATTTAGACGAAACGAGAGCGTTATCTGGTCGTTAAGACCAAATTACAATCCTCTTTCGCTCAGCCGCCCGAACTTTCCATGCATCCTTCTCTGTGTGTGTGTGTGTGTGTGTGTGTGTGTGTGTGTCTTTCCATTTGTTCGTTCGTGTGTGCGCGCGCGTTGCTGAGAAAAGGAAACTGCCCCGAGGAGTGAGAGACGACAGCTATGCTTAGCCTCGTTAATCACTGCTTCGTTGTCGTCGACGACGACGTCGTCGTCGTCGTCGTCGTCGTCGTCGTGGGGCAGGAGGGAAAACGAGACGAGGTCCCTCAGGGCTCTCGTCTTTTGCCATACATATATTTATATACGTATATATGAACACGCACATAAAGATATACAATATTATCCTTGTATACGATATACAAGACGTGGCGAAATTAACGGGGGCGAGAATCGAACCGTGACTTTTCGTTGTAGCGAGGAGGAGAGAAAACGAGACCACTCTCCCCGTTGAATAAACATTCTCTAACACGCTCTGTGTACGCTACTCGCATATGGCAAACATTCTTACAAAGTATAATAATCGGTTGGTCATATCTTTCGACGTGATCTCGAATCACTGTATCCAATAATATACTCTTAATAAGATAACACACGAGCGCTTCGTATATACTTATGTACTATCGTATGTAAGCATCGAATTGTAATCATCGGACCGGATGAAAGATATACTCGGGTTGCACACGCAGCCCCGATATGTAACAAACTAATGTACATCCTCGGGTACGTTCACGGAGAGAATTAAAAAGTAATTTTTGTCGTGAATTTCACGGTAAAAATGACCGTGATATATTTCAATGTGGTGACAATTGAGAAAAGTATAATTCGTATGCGACAAGTTTTTTTTTAACTCACGTTACAGAAAATTTCAAATACGTAGCTAAAATTTTACTATACAAGAAGGGTAGCGCGCACGATAATTTTTACCGAGAGCACAATACATTTTCCTACAACACTCATTAAATTTTATAATAAATCTTAAAATAACTGTTGTAAAGACGATACGTTTTTATAGACATTTTTGAAAGGCATAAAATAATAAAATGCACAGTAAAATTTCGCTGATATTATATATTTTTAAAATTTAAGTTTTGCGTATTTTGTTACACATGAAAATTTACTAGAAAATCTGGTAAAATGTTCTATCTGAAGAAGAAATTTTATTTTATTTTCGTGAAAATCTGTGTTTTAATCAGTAATAATAAGCGAAGTTTCAGGGGTGTCATCTGGCTACCGTTACTGCACGGTAATTTTTAACATTTAATTCTCTCCGTGTTGCTTTTCACTCGCTCCCGCTCTCACGCTCGCTCGAGAATTTGCTACGCGGACATTGATTGGATTGCCAGAATTCGAACAATGATAAATTAGAAATTCAGACTCAAAAGTATATTTACGAGGAAGAAAAAAGAAAACCTCGTTTGAACATGAAATACTCGGCTTCGGAGCTAAAATATGTCAATGTGAAATTATAATCTATGTATATATAGATTGTACAAAGAGGGAAGGGGAGCGCGAGAGAGAGAGAGAGAGAGAGAGAGAGAGAGAAGTTTGAAAAGGGGCGTCAAAGATGTCTCTCGCTCGTTCGGATGATGTACGGCCGTTTAATGACCCGATTACCTTCGAGGGATGTCCCAATTTTCGTTAGTCGGTTACACACAGCGGAGCACGCATGGGGCAACATCTCCCGCAAGGGTTGCCCACCGCTGGAGCGGTCACAACGCAACCCGTCGTGCCTCATTTCCTATATATATATATATATACATACGTACGATGCATCCATCTAATTCACGGACGTATACAGATGGATATAGACATACACGCATTGCTAATATATATATATATATACCGGTGGATAACGTCGTGACAATGTCTGACGTTATTTCCCAGAGGAATTAAGCCGTGCTAACCGATGATACCGCGAGACCCGCGGATACGAGTGTCGTATATTATTTTAAAAAGGTCTGTCGTGTATACGCGTGTGTGTGTGTGTTCGTATACAATGGACGAGGATGTGTGTTCGGGCGCGCGAGATCGCGGTTTCGTTCCTTCATCGTACACGGACAAACGGATACAAGCGAGCGGTGAACGTGCGAGTGTCGATAATGACAATGAGTTTGTAATGAACGCTCACATCCAAGCACGCATGTTCATGTGTGCGTTTTTTTTTTTTTTAAACGAAGATCCGTAGAACTCGTGTCAGAAAGGCTCGAAAGTTTGCAACGAGCATTGCTCGCCTCTCTCGCCATTGGTTTCTTATTGTCTACCCTATATGTCCCCGGAAGCAGGGCCAATCCGCCGGAAAGACGGGACCGTTGACCCGTCGATCCCGACCTCGCGCGTCCGTGAGGCATACCAACGTTCCATATTGCCGCCTCTTCGCTGTCCTTTTCTGTTTTTCTTTTCCTTTCGCGTTTTCAACTACACGCCATACGTATATACACGTAAAAAACGATTTGCCCGAGAGCCAAGGGGGCAAAAAAAAAAAAAACAAAAATTAATTCCCACATATTAGTACTGGTACACGTGTAGTATGCATATGCACGAGAACAAGCGGATACACCCGAATCCCCTCGGACAGAAATTTACGTAATCGCGTTCGATACACGAAAAGTCAATTCGAAAACTTCTCATAACGTTTGAAACGAAGAGTCCCGTACATTTGCATTGTGCAACACACTACATTACATACATTTCCGAGAGCGCGCGCGCACGCGCGCGCGTCTCGTCGATTGTGAACTTTGTCACCGTATATAGAGACGATCGGCTCTTACAAATAATATATACATTTGACACGCCGCATCGAATATACGAGGTAGCGAATGAATTTGCATATCGCACGATATATACAATACACAGGCTCGCGCGCCGCGACAAAGATTTACACCGTACGAAGCAAACATGATTTCATTTGCATACATTCGTTTCGAATGTCGAAGGAAGAACGAATAGAAATTTAAGAGAAAAAAATAAGAAGAGGATAATGGAATGACAATATACGACGTGCAAATTGCGAGAACACGCACCTCGGATGTACACGATCGCGGAGGAATGGCGTTGTCGAATTATTGTGGAAAAAAAATAATACCCCGGCGGAACAAGATCGGACGATTGTGCGTGCGATGTGACCCGGAGGAAATAAGGCGGACACCGAGGGAGGAAGCAACGCGCGATGACACACAGGTACTCGATACACGAGGCGCGTGATGTTAAAACGCGCGCGTATCGCCATAACGCGCTGACTCGCGTACCCCGGGCGAAATGGATGCTAAGCAAGCTGTAGTACCCGATCGCTTCCTTGAATACGAAACAGGCCTCTCTCTCTCTCTCTCTCTCTCTCTCTCACTGTGATCGTACGCCGGAAGTGCGTCACGTTCCAGAAGATTCCACAAGGTGCTGCGCTCTACCCGTCTGGCCTCTCTCTCTCTCTCTCTCTCTCTCTCTCTCTCTTTTTCTCTCTCTCTCTCTCTCTCTCTCTCTCTCTCTCTCTCTCTCTCTCTCTCTCTCTCTCTCTCGCTCTATCTCTCTGTCTTTCTGTGGCCCGCGGGCACGCTTTGCTTGTTTTTCGAGGATTACCTTATAAGCGATTAGCAAAAGTCGCCTCGAGCCTCGGGAAACGTGACTCGGCGAGCATTTTTATTTGACAATTAGTAGTTACGTGATTATCGCGAGCAGCGAGCCTTGGCTCGTACAACCGTAGCCCCTAGAGTCCATATACATTGAGTAGATTTTTTTTTCTCACACACACACACGCATACGTATCCATATTCGTACGCAAATTAACGACACCGGCACCCGTGAAGAAATTGCATCGGAAAAAAATATCGAACCTTATGTTCCTTCCCTAGATGTCAGGCCATGGTCAGACCGTCCAACGTGAATCAGGTACGCCATGTAACAGACCTTAGGCCAGGCCCTGATCCGCGGTTCCCTTTTTTCGCGAACTGATCGGAAACTGACGAGGAAAGGGATCGGAAAATCGCAGCGAAATGACGAGAAAGATGTGTACTGACAGGGCCATGAGAAATAAAGCAACGGACGGATAGAGTAATGATCAGGTACTGGAAAAGGGCTTTTGGCGATATACACGAGTAAAAAAAAAATTATCAGTTCGTACTGATACTTATTTCACAAGTATCACAAAATCATGAGGAAATGTGCACGCTGTGAGTATGAGACTTCTGCTCGTGATATAACAACGGGTCGAAGTATTATCGTTGTAGGACGGTATACCTTGGTTACGCGAAACGTTTCGCTCGAAGCCACCTGGCGGATTGTTGGCGAAATACACACGGGTCTTGCTGGCCAAAACATTCATATTTCCTGACAACGCGACGTCGATTTTAAAAACTACGAACCACCCTCTACTTTTTTTTCTTATTAAATAATTTGGTTATTCGTTATGTTCAAATTTATACTTGTTGTAATACCATTATTTATGAGAAGCTTCTTTATTCACGTAGATTATCATCGATGATAAAAAAAATGCTTATAATGGTGAATAGAATTGTAACAGATGTATTCGTTTCATCCTAATCTATATATATAAAATTGTTCGGTGACTGACTGACTGACTGACAGACAACGCACAGCCTAAACCACTGAAGATGGAAACATGAAATTTGGTACATATGTTTCTTAGAGGGTGTAGAGGTGCACTAAGAAAGGATTTTTTGAAATTCGTTCCTCAAGGGGGTGAAATGGGGTGTAAAAGTGTGTATGGGAAACATTTTTTTTTTGGTCGGATTTACTTGAAACTTTGCATAAACACTCTACAATAAAATTAATGAAACACGTATTTCAGCTTCTCCCAAAAATTCAACCCTTAAGGGAAAGGGGTAGAAAAGTTTGTGTTGAAAAACATTTTTTTTTGGTTGGATCGACTTGAAAAATGGCATAAATACTCTAGAATACAATTAATGCAATACGTATTCCAATATATTCCAAAATTTAACCCTTAACGTGGTTGCAAGGGGGTGGAAAAGTTTGTGTAGAAAACAATATCTTTTTGGTCGATTTTACTTGAAACTTGGCGTAAACACTCTATAACGGAAATAACGAAACACGCACTCCAGTATTTCCGAACATTCAAAGTACTGCAAAGGGATAAAGAATTTTGTATATAAAAAAGCATATTTTTTTTTAGTCGGATGACTTGAAAATTCGCGTGGAGGAAGTCACGGATGGTAACTATAACTTCATATATATATTTTTTTTTCGAAAAATAAATTCATTCAAAGAGAGTCCCGTGTTAATTTAAGTTGGCAAAATCAGAAAAGTCATAGATAAACAGACCAACTTAATCTTCTCCGTTTAAAATCCAACAAAGTTTACAGCCGAACTCTACGCGGATGAAGCCGCGAGAAAAAGCTAATCAATTATAAATATCTGATGGGGTAAAGAGCAAAGCAGTTTTAGACAGTTCTTAAAGCTTCATTTTTCCGGAAATGTCAATGATCCAGCCGGCTATACATTACGTAAAAGTGTACTTGCTCGTACTTGTATTTCATCCACAACATTGCAATTTCCAAACATAGAGTGTAAGTTATAAAAAAACGATTTTGTGATCTTTCTGGTTTATTCCATGAAAGGGCTCGGCAGGTGAATCGGACGAGGCAAGCCTGATGAGGGCCTGACGCAAAGTCAGGTAGGTGTCTGTCGGGATCGTCCAGGCTTATCAAACCAACCGATGGATTCGTATGGAAATAAATACTGCAGTTAAATTTTCCTACAAAAAAAAAAGCCTGGCACTTTGGGTATCTAGAATCGTCTTTTAGTACTGACAAAGAAATGTTGCGAAATAGAAAGAAAAAAAACGCCTATCATCGCGAATTGAAAATAGCTCCTGCGCGAAGCTCGTACGGATTGTTGCCATTGTATGCTATACATCGTTATCAAATGAGCGTTATGTAGTGTGCGCGCATAATCTTAGCTCAATTGATTAATCGTATCGTCTCGGAGACTCGGTCTACACGCTCTCCGTCTAATTATGACACGCGTTGTGCGGTCCGCTACGGCGCTTACCGCCTTATACAATCGGCAGCCGCGTAAACTCGCGCGACGATTTTGAAACCGAAGCCAGCATTATAATGAGAAACGGGAGAATGCGAGCGGTCAGTGAGCGTTGGATGCTCGTATGAAATCAGGGGGTCAAGTAGGCGCTAATTTATTACAATGTTTATGTGTCACGCGTCAAGCGTTATCACATACATTTTTACACGCTCTGTGTACAACAGCAATCGCGTTACTCTCGATCGTTTGCGCGAGACGTTTGAACATTTGGATTCTCCAACATTCACGCACAATGCTCGAACGAGAAGGCCTCTTTATCCCGGCAACCAACGCGAAATTATATTCGCGAAATATGAACTCCCTCGCCCCGCCCGTCCCGCCCCCAATGTTGCCGTATGGAAAATGAACTCTTAGTAGAGTCGAATGGGTCGCGAGAAACAAAAACATTAATTCTTCGTAATAAAAAATAGTTTACTTTATGGTGGATTTTAATAAATAAATAAAACACGTATCACTTGGGTTTTCGAAAAATTTAATCAGAGAGCTCTATAATTATGAAGCAATAGAGAGTGGGTGACAAAAATTGTGTCGTAACATTTCTTTATGACATATGGAATGCTTTGAAGCAGTTGTAGCACAAACACGTAGTTTTTGTCGTTTTTATAGATTTTTTTTTTCTCGATTTTCGCAAACTTTACGCACACTCGAATTTTGCAATCTCTCGACAAGTGAACTTCGAACAAATTTTTTATCCAACTAACGCCATCTAGTTTGTATGAAATGCACTAAAAAAAAAATCATAAAACGGGTTGTTGCCGTCGTGTGACATTGATTTAAGGAAGTTGGTGCGTTACCCACAATCTTAGATTAAAAAACATATATATATGCTATTGTCCAGATTATAGTGAGTCTTTACAAATTAGAAAGAAAAAATGCTCACAAAACATTAGAGCTAAAAATAGTTTAAGGAACCGTTCCAGTGTAGAATTTTGTACGAAAAACTATCGAAAAAGGCCCAATTGGACACTTAATTTTGAAATAATCACTATTTTGTTAATTTTCATCGAAAAAAAAATCCCCCGTACACCTCTGCAGTTTTTCCTGCTGACTAATCATTTTTTTGGTTTTTTTCTTCCAGACAATTTATGGAGGAATACAATTTTTTTAGGCATCATTTTGCAGTGGCCAAAAAAACGAAAACTAAAACATTAAAAAATATTTTGATGTACAACATAAGTCATTTGAATAAACGAAAAATAAATCAGACTGATTGACAAGTTTTATTTTTTTTTTAATCATGAAAATCAGTCATTTTCAAGCCAGTCACGCTGGATTGGTCCCTGAATGTATGTAACTTTACTTACATGGGCAAGACGTTTGTGCCACGGATGACGTAACTTTTTTGGCTATTTAGCTCTAAGATAAACCATTTCTAACAACGGATTAACGTTAACTAGAACCGTTGGAAACGTTTAGAAAAAAAAACATCTCGCTCATCGAAAACCATATATATTAATATATTGAACCATCAAAGTTCGATAAAATATTACGAATCTTTTGAATCTTTTAATCCTTTTAATATTTTAAATTGTTTTCTAACCTAACAAAAGCTTACGACTCTTTCATAATAATCATGAATAACGTGACACTTTTTCAAGTTGGTCGTAACACAACATTTTTTCTTATTCACGTAATAAAATTATGAAAATGCATAATTTTGCCCTTAAATTTTATAATTTACAAAAACTTATCTATAGAATAAATCTAGACCTCGTATGCATTTTTTTAAGGTTTATTGAAATAAAAAAAAATGCATATACCGTCATTTGACTGAACTGGACGGCTCCACAACTTCCTTAAAAAAGGATTCAATGTCAATATGGGATTTTGTGAGTACTTGGATGATTTTTTTTTTGCAGAATTGTCATACGGTGATATAAAGGGTTAATTGGAATGGCCGCGATTAAAAATGCCGCCAGTTTTTCTCTCATATCCGTATGGAAATGACGAATTAGCGCAGGGATCGATCGGCGACTACTCCGATTTTCTCGTCGTGTGCGCTGACCTTTTACCCGCCTGAAGATAACGCCTGGAGCCCAAGAGCAGATAAGCTCAGCGGGACTTGACGAGCACGTCGATTTGGCTGTCTCCTTGTCCTCGCTGCTGAGCGAGACGATACCCAACTATATACCCTCATACATACACGTAATTACGATATTTTTCTGTACCCCAGCCTCGTGTCGTTTACGCCCTTTACGTTTACTTGCATCCGACACGTTCATTTTTCTGGCCACGTGGATACGCATATTCTCAGGACTCGAATGAATGGGCGTCGATCGTACGATTCCACTTTTTTTTTTTTTTACCTTCCGCTTCATTTTCCGGTCTTGCTTGCACACCGGATGTTCATTCGTGAAGCACGCATACGAGCTATTTAATAATCGAAGCTAACTCGTTGGCGCGAGAGACGATCAACAGAAAGAGCGACTCACCCATTGAAGGGATAGCTGGCGAACGCTGCGTCGTAAGGATGATAAACGGAGGGATAAGGCCAACCCGCTGCAGCTCCGGCTCCCAAATTGTCCTTTAATCCTTCGAGTCCCGCTGCCTGAAACAAAATTAACGTACGAAAATATATTTACTGGTGCATTCGTTATTTTACCTTCATGCCTTTCAATACTCTCTTCAATGCCCATGGATAATTGAAATCTTATCTAGATTTTTTTTTTCTCGTCAAGTTGTGTCACAATTTTGTCGCGAGCGTACACGTCATCGCTAGTGGAGCGGTTAAGGCGGGCAACCACTTTAGGAGACCGAAAATTAGATCATTTAAAAAAATTTTTTATTTTGAAAAAAAAAAGGAAAATTTCCGCAACTTTGACAATAATTTATTCATATTTTCATACATCTCTGGTAATTTTTTCAAGTTATTTCATGCATTAATTAAGGTGTAATCCGCTGTGTCCCTTGGCGTGTCCTCATCGTCGTTGTCGATTTGCGGCAATTGTGCAGCTCGCAATTCGCATCTGAAATAGTCCAACAAATTTTTATACATTCTTGAGATGTTTTTTAAGGATATGAACCTAAATTTTGAAAAAAAAAACCGTGAACAGAATGTTGGAACGTGTTTGAAAAAAATGATCGATTTTTAGCATTTTTTTCCCGGCATTTTGCAATAATAAATATGTTTTAAATAATCTAATATTTCCAACTTTAGGTTCATGTTTTAATAAATTGTATTATGTAAACGCGTTACAAATTTAAAGATGATCCATCAATTAGTTATTGAGTTATGATTCCCGCAAATTGAAAAAATGTCGTTTCGAGAAAAACACGTTTAAAGTTTCACAAACGAAAAAATCAAAGTCAAATGTGTTTAATCAAATGATAAAGTGTCTTACCGATTAATCAGCGATTCCAGCACCATACAGCAGTCCTTCCTCTTCCTCATGCAACTTATTTGAAGCTTGCATTTCCTCTTTACGAGCTTTTCGAGCTTCTTTTTTCTCTAATAAACTTTTTCTATTTTACCGAGCCACGCGCATCTGATCCATTTTCTCGGCATATCCGTAGCTCTGCCTGCCAACTACGATTTGTAGTTCATTCATAACCATGAGTAGGGCTGAATTTCCTTCATTGAATAAAATAGCAGCAAGAAATGCCGCTACCTCGATTATTTTGTACCCAGAATGGAGATGTTTTGGAGCTAATCGCCAAACGGTCGAGTTTGGGTTTGTTTGGGTTATGAAAACCCAAACAAACTATCTAACTGAGCGCTCGTGGAGACCTGAGCGCGCTTGGGAGTCGTGCGGAGAGTCTTTATCATTTATATACATACCGTTAGAAGGAATCCAAAAATCGTTTTGAAATTTTCAGGGTGTATTCTTAAGATATTTCGCTAACGATTTAAGAAATTGAAAAAAAATTCATTTTTTGAAGCATCTAAAGTGCTTGCTCGCCATAATGATGATAATTTACTTGCAAGCCTTGTTGCTCTTTTCGTCTCGAGGCCGTGAAGGATGATTTTCAAATTGATTTGTCTCTGACTTTCATCGGGTCGTAAGAAAAACGAGGGCAAATCGCGGCTCGTTAAACCGTTACGTTAAAACATGTATGTGTGTGTGTGTGTGTGTGCGAGTTCTCGATAGAGAGATCATCATGGATGTATGAAAAAGGTGCGTGAAAACGTACACCTGGTGGCGAATCAAGATCGATCATGATTCGTACATCCGTCGCTTATTGCTCTCACCCGTATAAATAAGCCTCGTCGAGCCATGAAACGCGTAAGCGCGCGCTCGCGCATAAAAGATATATCTCGTACACGATTCTCGCTTCGTTGTGTTATTGGGCAAACATGCAATTAGCGTTGCCGCGAGAGAAGCCTTCTCAGCGCTTTACAAAACGCCAATCTCCGCGCAATGGACTCTCGAACGAGATTTACGACGAGCGAACGTTTCGCAGCCCTCAAATCCTCGTCACGTAAGCGTTGCGGCGCGACAACGCGATCACAGTATTACGGGCAAGAAAAAAAAAAAAAAAAATGAGAACGAAAAATCTCCATCGCGAGACTCTATTCACGTAAGATAACATTTATTGCGGACAGATAATTGGGATAATTACGTGTGTGGCGGAACGCGATGTGTTTTTTTTTTAATAGTTTTTTTTTTTAACTTTTATTAATTTCTCGTCACAACGACCTGACCTCACAGTAACGAGCCTTCTATGAGCGATTCCATTGTTTCTCGATGCTCGTTAAAGCTCTGGGCTTATATTTGCGTCGCGATAAGTTCCTCGGGTCTATTACCAGCAATATAGAAAGAAACGAGTATCCGGAGTATAATTATTGTTTTGCATTAACAAACGATAAACTTTTTTTTTTTCCGTCCAATATGAAATTTCGTCCAAGCAACGATTTCTGAAAGTTCGACGTTATAAGATTCGTAAGAAGAGTCAACTCGTCTCGTGTTAATGCTCAAAATCTTTCCCTTCGAATTAAGGAATTTCTTTCACGAACGCGAATATTTAACGATTAAGAGATTTACATCTAGGGGAAAGGTGTACGAGATGATCCCCCTAAGGGAGAATGCTCGTAATTTCAAAGATATATTCAACATAATTAAGATCCGAAAGCATTTACCACTCGCATATTTATCTATCACGATTGGCATATGCGAAATATTCAATTTATAAGGGTATGAATAAAAATATTTCTTTTTTGATGATCCCCCGGATCATATTGCTCCTATTTTGGGATTTTTTTTAAATTTTAGACAAATTAGGTAAATATAAATAAAAATTTGTCAAAATAAATATTATAAGTTTACCTCACCCAACTAGAATTAAACTAAATCAGTCTTCTACAGCAAGTCTTAAATTACTTAGGTATATAAAGTATTATTTGTGATATCAATTATACATTAATAATGTTGTTTGAACATAAATAGACAATCTTTTCATATAATTAAGACAACAAACGATCATAATCAACATTATATGTTGAAAAAAAATTCTTCATCGTACAATCTAAAAAAAGAAATCAACTTACATTTATTTAAATGTATTATTTATTTTATTTAAATTTAATTTTACTGATTTATTTATTATCAATTTATTAATTTATTTGAATTAAATTTAGATTTTATTTATTTAAATTATTTATTTAAAAATAAACCAACAAAACCAACTTTTGTAATTAAGCTGCATTACGTTTAAGAAAAATAAAGTAGGTACGTTATTTGTTTACAGGATGATCCCTATAGGAATCATCTTTGTCGTGAATTTCACGGTAAAAATTACCGTGACATATTTCAATGTGGTGACAAGTGAGAAAAGCATAATAATTCGTATGCGACAAGTTTTTTTTAACTCACGTTACAGAAAATTTCAAATACGTAGCTACAATTTTACCATACAAGAAGGGTAGCGCGCACGATAATTTTTACCGACAGCACAATACATTTTCCTATAACACTCATTAAATTTTATAATAAATATTAAAATAGCTGTTATAAAGACGATACTTTTTTGTAGACATTTTTGAAAGGCATAAAATAATAAAATGCACAGTAAAATTTCGCTGATATTATATATTTTTTAAATTTAAGTTTTGCGTATTTTGTTACACATGAAAATTTACTAGAAAATCTGGTAAAATTTTCTATCTGAAGAAGAAATTTTATTTTATTTTCGTGAATATCTGTGTTTTACTCAGTAATAATAAGCGAAGTTTCAGGGTTGTCATCTGGTTACCGTTACTGCACGGTAATTTTTAATATTTAATTCTCTCCGTGTAGAAGGGAATCATCTTGCCCCAAACTCAACTTTTTCATTTATTGCTCGATAACATGACCTATAAGTATTCCGCTGTTACCACGCCAACCAACAAACCAAATTGAGCATATTATAAAGCAACAAACACCACAACAATCATTGCAACTGACAGCGTACAATAAAAGTTCCCTAAGTTTAAAGTCAACTTTACCTTAGATCAACAGCTCACCATTTTAATTTTTTTTTTTCCGTCAAAACAAGTGGGTCGCTCACACCGCTATCATGACTTGACTAGCGCGGGGGAGTGCCTGGCGCTATGTTTTAGCAAAGAATTCCACTAGATAATGTTTATAAATAGTTTCGTCACAATTGAAAATGATCATCTTACCCCATGGGATCAACTCGTACACCTTTCCCCTACTATTAAGAAAAAATACATTTCAGTATACCGGTAAAATTTCAAGCTAGGTTAACGAACTGTTGACAAAAAAAATTACGACTTTAAAAATCGTCTAATTAATGCAGCACTTTATGGAGATGACATGCTTGGCCACATTTCTATTTCATAATTTATATACTAAATAACTTGATTTCTGATATAAAGTACTCTAAGCATGTAAAAATTCTGTAGATTCCGTACATATTTTGATTTACGAATGTTTAAATCAAATATTAATGATAAAACTTTGAAAAATGAGGACATCTAAGAATGTCCAAATAAACAAAATTTATGCGAAATTTTTTGTTCCATTTCATCGTTGTGTATAATAATTTATTGTAATTTATTTTTATTAAGTGCCACCGTAATCTACTAATGATTCAAAAGGAGCCTGGCTTGTGTGCCTACAAAATACGGCCCTTCGCGAAAGGAATATCTTAATCGAAAATATTTGGTCCCGGAGCTCAATGGGAGCTCGCACATTGTTCGTGTTCCTGCTGAATCGGCTATGAGCTCATCACTCGGTGAGGGACAACTTTCGTACAACGGGCTTCGCGAATCAAACAATACAACGCGTTTTGCATAGTGTCGCATTTAATATTAACCGTTGATGGTCTCGGATAGTCGAAACATCAGGATCAGCTTGATTCTTGCAGATGCAAGACGCGATTGAAATAAAAGTAAATAAAAAATTGCGAGGTCCATGAAATCCCATCCCACCCAGAGGCGTAACATTCGCGATAGTAAAAAAAAAAAGAAAAAAACTAGTGTGCGACAAGTATTTCGTTGCTTTCCCTTGTGCGTCGGAGGGACTCGATCGGATATCGGGTTGCATGACTCTTGAGTGGATCATAAACGCCAGGGCTGTTTTTCACGGAGCTAAGGTATGAGACAAGGGACAACGGTCCAGGGGGCCTAGGCGAAGCGCCTGGGGATGGACAACCAAGAAGCATTCTATCTCCAGACCTCGAAGACACCCGTCGCCATAATCGTCTCGAAGACTTTTCAATATTTGTCAAATCTGTCAATCAATTATTGTATCGTAAAGTTCTGACCATCCGGAAGGATCATATCAATTAAGACCTTAGGCCACTCTAGGATTTTCTAAAAATCAATTTATTTATTTTTGTTAAAAAGGTACATATAAAATTATATTCCAAAAGATTATGCGTGTGAAAAATCTTTAAGTACTCGATTTTCGAATACTAGCGCAACCCCTCTTGATACATGTCGTGACTTTCTACTAAATTTAAACGCGTTTAACTCAAAACTACATTTTTCAAGTCGGCCGGACTCATAACTCAAACAAATTTCAACCGATTAACTCGAAATTTTAACCGTATATTTAGAATTACATTTTCTATAGCATTACGTAGGATTTTTAAAAATTATATAGCAAGTTCCTTTTTTATAAACAATTTTCTGACGACTTTCTCATGGCATTTTATACTTTTTGTTTTAGAAATGCGCCATTTTGACAAAAAACCAATATATCAAAAAAATCCTACCTACTTCTATAGCTATTCTTATATATAATCGAAAAAACTTTGGTGTCTCATCATAACTCAAAAATTATAGGAGCTATTGGTCCAGCCGTTGAACTTCCAAAAATAAAGGCTTCATCGGAAAAATGCTGCACAGTCACCATTTTGACATGTATCGCTGTGAAAAAAATAATTTTGTATAGTCAATTACGTGTACAATAAAACGCCTATTTTGTAATTCCGATTTATTTAATGGTTTCGCTGAAAAAAAAATCACAAAATATGCCCTTTTTTTGGCCTCTAGAGTGGTCTAAGGCCTTGCGGTGGTAAAATCTTAAGATCCTAGTATTCATTATTCTTCCAACACTAGTAGTTTGTTCTTACCGTGGAGGTGTAGAAGGGTGGTTGTTCGGCCCCGAGGGATGGAAAATACGCCGTTATACCCTCGGACGCAGCGGCCGCGGCGGCTGCCGCATAAGGCGCGCTGTACATTGAGAGTGCGCTCGGTGGCAATCCACCAAGCCGTTGATAACCACCGATAATGTCGTATTGGCAGGAACAAACGGTCTGGCCGCTTATGGGATCGGTGAATAGAGGCCTGCCAGTGTCGCAGCATCTTCCTCCCGGTGGGCCTCCACCCGAAGAGGTAGCCGTCGCCGTGACTCCGTGTCCCGGTTGCGAGGGACTCACCGACGACGTCGGGCTACCCGGTGCCGGCCTGACGACACCGCTCGTAACAGCCATTCTTGACGTCTGTTGTTGCTGCTGTTGTTGGACACCGCTCAACTGGTGTATCGCGCTCCCGCTACTCGACCCACTTCCGGCACTTGCGCTCGCGTTACCGCTCAGCAACGATTTGACCGTTGCCACCGGCGACGGTGACGACGAGGCCAATGACGAGCCGCTCACTGTCACTGCAGGACACTGCAATCAACAAAGAACACAAATAAACTTATAGTTTATTCTGCAATTTGCGAGATTAGATAATGAAACGTCTATTGGAATGGATTATTGGTGGCAGCCGACGATTCGAGACGTCTGAATGCTTAAAATGGTAGTCTCGCCACAGTCACGTTGAAAAGTTTATTCTCCGCTCAATCGATTAAAGCTACGAAATATTGTGAAATATCCTTATAATGCAGGTTGTACATCTTATCGGGATGTAAAAACTTATATAGTAATCTTGAAAACGCCTAATATGATGTTTACACGGAGAGAATTAAATGTTAAAAATTACCGTGCAGTAACGGTAACCAGATGACAAGCCTGAAACTTTGCTTATTATTACTGAGTAAAACACAGATTTTCACGAAAATAAAATAAAATTTCTTCTTCAGATAGAACATTTTACCAGATTTTCTAGTAAATTTTGATGCGTAACAAAATACGCAAAAGTTAAATTTAAAAAATATATAATATCAGCGAAATTTTACTGTGCATTTTATTATTTTATGCCTTTCAAAAATGTCTATAAAAAAGTATCGTCTTTATAACAGTTATTTTAAGATTTATTATAAAATTTAATGAGTGTTATAGGAAAATGTATTGTGCTCTCGGTAAAAATTACCGTGCGCGCTACTCTTCTTGTATAGTAAAATTTTAGCTACGTATTTGAAATTTTTTGTAACGTGAGTTAAAAAAAACTTGTCGCATACGAATTATTATGCTTTTCTCACTTGTCACCACATTGAAATATATCACGGTAATTTTTACCGTGAAATTCACGACAAAAATTACTTTTTAATTCTCTCCGTGTACCTAACTCTCACTTTTGTATCAGACTATCCATTCCGGCTACTAATACGTACATACTCTGCGTATACGGATATGCACACACTACTGTAATCTAGTTCTAGGCTGCTACAGTCGCTTCGTGGCGCTAGCGTCGCTAGACATTTCTTTATTTAAATCGCTATATCTCTGAAACTAGGCCGTCAAAATTCATGATTTTTTTTTTACCCACTTCGTCATATGTTCCTCTGTAATTGAGAATAAAAAAAAATCTGTAGCGAACTTTCGAAGTTATTGCGTGAAATGTGAAATTGTCCACTGCTTCCTGAACACGTGTAAAACCGTGCAATCTTTGATTGCCAATATCTCGAATAAACAACCGTGAATACTTTTGAAATTTTGCCGGTAATCACTTAATAGTGTCCTGGATGGGTTCCCAAAATAAAATTTAAAATCTATAGAAAAACGCCTTAAATATCGTTTTCGACCAATCCCGTGCAGAAATTCGTTGGAGAGTCCCCAGATCGTACCGAATCCCTATAGGGATTTCATAGGGACGACGCACGTATGGGAGTCCAAATTGGAATCCGAGTGGATTCTGCGCTATTTCCCGATTGACGTCATTAAAACTTTTTTATCATTTGACATTCTCATCAGGAATTGATTGCATTTCCCGGAAAAAAAAATATGCTTTCGTGATGCCGTGTACAAATTTGTTAGGGAGTGCCAAGATGCACCTAGAGCATGGACCAAAAATCCGATGTTGCAAAATCGATATTGAACTCGAATAATAACGATATATCGATAGAGTTTAAAATATTAAAATATAATTATAATTTTCATTATTTCCATTCAAGTTACTTTTGCGTGTTTCTTTTATTACGTTTAACAGCTTTAAAATATGATTACCTACATTAAATATTTTCGAAGTTATTTCCGAATTAGATATTGACGATACCAGCCACGAGTGTGGTATCAGAAAGGGCTTTTTCTTCCGCTGCTTACGTCTGCAATAAGGTATGGTCGTCTCTGAAAGACGAAACTTCCGAAGCCCTCGGTTTTTTGCGGTCATGGTTTCAACAATCTCGATCTCGTTAATTAATGTGACCATGCTGTTGCCTGCCTACCACAAGCAACGCCATTTGTTTGCATTCTGGTATAACTACTACTACGCTGACTCGCCATAAAACGTTCCTAATTTTGATTTGTGGTATCAGAAAATAGGCACAAGTATGAGAATCCAATTGGATCCCAACGACAATTTATGCACGTGACGCACTAAATTTTCCAACCATACCGTCGTACTTCACATATCTGTTACATCACGAATGATCGTCTGGGCAAACACGAAGCGAAACCTTGAGAAGGTTGTCACCGATTTTGCTCCTTTCTGTCTTCTAAATGCAACGGTCCACACCCAATTCTGACACGAGAATCGCGCAGTGCCACATCGTATCCGCTAACCCAGCTAGCAGTAGCTCGTACACTGAAAAGCAGCTGCCTACAGTCTGATCCTACATGCGACAAATCTTTCCGAGGTTCTCGCTCACCCTCCGTTGCTATCTCGTCACCGCTTACCGGGGTGTGAGAGAGCTTCGCCTCGAACAGAGACAAAAAAAAAAAAAAAGAAGAGAGAAGAAAAGAAAGGGAAAAAAAAGGTAAAGCCGATATGGGGAGTAAGCACACGGCAGGGCTCTCATTAATTCCATATCAAACACCAAGGCTAAATAGATTAGCGGCTCGAGTGCCTTTTGGGCCGCGGTAAGAGGCCTAAACAAACCCCTGTGAGCGAGCGAGCGAGCGCGCGCGAGTTATATACCGACGCCACCACATCCATCCATCCCTCGATCCGTCGTCGTTCCATACATCCATCCATTTTCACCGTCATCCCTCGATCTCTCGCTTCTCTCTTTCTCGAACATTCCCCTCCCTCCTTTGCCCTTCCAGCACCTTTCAAACGTCGAGAGCATAGTCCGAGAGAACCTCATACGTGCTCCCAACGTGTGTTACTGTCGATCCTACAGGGCTTATATTTACTACACACACATATATATATAAACGGCTATGTGTGTAGAAGTATAAAAGCCGGATACAGATTCATATGCGATCGTATTCCCCAAACGAAAACGCGAGCTTGCATTGTTACAAGAGAATCGGTCTCGCTGTGTGTTCACTATATGACGGGGTGAGAGCTTGCCTATACGCATACATCTGTACAGACATACACACACGTACTAACATATATTCATTCGCGTGATACGTGTGTCCGTGCACGGTTGCGAAGCGCGTTAATGCGCGTGTCGCCGCTCTGAATTGACAGGACCAACTGTCGTCCATTCCCCGGGGTACACGCGTTAATGTCGATATACACACGTACATACCGTAGTAATACAATTGACATGTACAGGCGCGCTTTCACGACGCACGATAAAATGTTTTAATTCGCAATCTTGCGCACAAGTTCTTATACGATCCTTGTGCATAAGCTGTTTTTCCGAATACGCGAAAAACCGATACTTGGAAGTTTTACATTTGGAGTTGTAATCGTGGTCGGGTGAGATTTCATTGGTCTATGAATGCGAGGTTAAACAATCAAGAAATACGGTAAGTGGTAAGAAAACTCTTATTCGAAGGATCGAGCACTTTTGTATGAATCGAGATAATTGTTCGACAAATGCTTGATAGTTGATTCACATTGACGAGGCGGCAGGTAACTTCATTCGTTCGCATATGTAAAGCACAAATAAAAATTGGTGCATATGTTTAGAGTGTTCTCCAGTCCCGCGACACGTAGAACGTGCAGCAGCTGGTAGGCGAAATGAATGACCTGCGAAAAGCTACCGCGGCGTGATGAAGAACATTAAAAAAGTATGCAATTTAAATATACGCAGCGTAACGCGTACCCCGAGTATTCTCATTTGGGAGCTCTCATCAGAAAGTTGCGTCCTTTTGAGCGGTATTTATCGGAGAGCTAGTTGTTCAATGGTATCGGACCATTTTGGGTACGTGTATGCACTCTCAGCGACCGACGCGGTAACGCGGATCGAAACAGCGATAACAAGAAAGAGGAAGAGAGAGAGAGAGAGAGAGAGAGAGAGATATCGAAAGGAGAGTCAAATCGTTCTGGGCCAGGAAACCGAAACACTGCGAGAGAGAGAGAGAGAGAGAGAGAGAGAGAGAGAGTCAGAGACAGAAAGAGGGAGAATGGTGCTGCGGTCGTCCTCTTAATGATCAGCTGTGATGTTTTTTTTCCTGTCTCTGGCTACTCCCACTGGCCTCGTAGTAGTAACCCGTATATGCCAATGGACCGGTGTCGTATCTCGAAGGAGGATAACTCGGCAATTCGCTTGGCACCCTTATCTCTCGACGCCTCCGAACCCGTTCAAGATTATCGTAAATTCGCGACATGAGCCCAAGGTCAAACGGGATTTCTCTCTTCAACCTCTCGCTTACTTGACTACCCCCGCAAGTAGCTTCTTAACTACTTGCGGCAGGGATTTGTAGCTCGGGTCAGTATCATCTTGTGGACCAAAGAAATGCAGAATCTCTTTCTCTCTCTCTCTCTCTCTCTCTCTCTCTCTCTCTCCCCCTCTTTGCCATACAGACTATCTTTCTCTGCCGTATAAAAGCCACATATAATTCTTATATACTCACACACCTATACACTTTGGTCCCTGTCACTCGACTCCAAGTCCACCAAGCGTAGTTTTTCGCAATGTCAGCGTTCTCGTTGCGACGGTACGAGCTCGAGACACGCTCGCATCGCGATCTTTCCTACCTACGATACAAACCTGATGTCACCCCGGGTGGAATCGCCTCTCGAATCTGCATATATTTATACTCGATTCGTTGATAGCTTCGATGGCTACCACACACCATCAACGCCACTTGTTTATGGACACGTTTTACGCGACTATTCGCACCCGGGATCACACCTTGGTTACTCAATTCCTCGCTCTAGACGTGAACTTTGTCTCACGATTGGCTCTTGCCGATTTATCACGCGTGACAATATTCGGCTTGTGGAACATTCGCTCTCATAGTCAATGACGAATTTAAGCGATTTATGGAAAATACTACTAGGCGGTGAACACTTGAACTAGTCTGAATATACGTAACTGTTTAAGGCGGTCGACCTATGTGAGCATTTCAAAAAAGCTTTTTTCCACATTATAAATTCCTGCATGATCACGAAGGGAAACACTGCAGTCTTGGCATTGCAGATTGAACGTAAGTGTATGAGAACCAAGTTTTATCCTCTTCTAAAACTTCGAACCTGGTTTTTTCGAATCACGTTTTTTTTAAGTTAGATGCCAGGACTGTAAAAAATGTATTGAGCGAATCGGGTTGCAATTTTTTTACGATCTACGGACATTACCCGAAGTCCCGATGTAGCGGATTTTTTACATTTTGTTTCATTCAGTTTTGCAGCTGATTGCAGCTGATACACGGAGATAATTAAATGTTAAAAATTACCGTGCAGGAAAGGTAACCATATGACAACCCTGAAACTCCGCTTATTATTACTGAGTAAAACACAGATTTTCACGAAAATAAAATAAAATTTCTTCTTCAAATAGAAAATTTTACCAGATTTTCTAGTAAATTTTCATGTGTAACAAAATACGCAAAACTTAAATTTAAAAAATATATAATATCAGCGAAATTTTACTGTGCATTTTATTATTTTATGCCTTTAAAAAATGTCTATAAAAAAGTATCGTCTTTATAACAGTTATTTTAAGATTTATTATAAAATTTAATGAGTGTTATAGGAAAATGTATTGTGCTCTCGGTAAAAATTATCGTGCGCGCTACCCTTCTTGTATAGTAAAATTTTAGCTACGTATTTGAAATTTTCTGTAACGTGAGTTAAAAAAAACTTGTCGCATACGAATTATTATGCTTTTCTCACTTGTCACCACATTGAAATATATCACGGTAATTTTTACCATGAAATTCACGACAAAAATTACTTTTTAATTCTCTCCGTGTACAATAACAAACAAAAAATACACGGAAACAGCGACTTTTTGCATAAAAGTCTGCCGTATTGAAAATTTTCAAAATTTCCAAAATCTCTTACTTCAGGACCTCGACAATTGGATTAAAAATAACGGAATATTTCGCTTTTGTTCAGATCACGCGACGACCCACGGTCAGCTTGATGTCATGAGTAAGACGGAGAAAATCGGACGAGAAAGTGTGATGGAACATTGCGACGTTGCCGTACTTCTATATGCGCTAACGTGACGTAAAATTTGGCTAATTTTACGGTATTCGTGTATCGATTCACGACTAATAAGTTTTGTACAAAATGACCAATAATAAGTTTATAATCAACTGTATTATGACAAACATGCTTATTACTAAACAAAAACAAGTCCTGCTCAATACACCCACGCAATTTGGCTCTTCGTGACGAAACCTCCTTATAGAAAAATTCTTCTGACTCTATATAAACGATTGCACGGCATAATCTTATTTCAGTAAGTAACGTAGCTTCGTTGACTCGGTAACTATTTAATCCATTTACAGATGGTGTGAAATCGTGGAATCTTTTTGGATTACAATGATCCACGTATTATCATACAACATCGAACGAGTGTTGTGGCACCTATGTTGGCAAAGAGCTTTGATTTACCATTTCTCAAAGAGATATAATCCCCGGAGCATGGAGAAGTGGTGTGCGGGACAAGGTCTGGGTCGCTTTAACCCCAGAGATCTATACAGTTTGTGGACACAGATGCATCGATATTTGAACTCGGAGCATTTGTCACGCGTGTCTTGCACCGAGGAAAGGTGAAAAGAACCGCATCGCGCCGTATCTACCACACGGAATACACGAAGACTTCTTTTCTTTTTTTTTTTTTTTTTTTCTCTTTATGTACCAATGATGCCCTCTTTGCAACGAGGCCCAGCCAAGTAAATATTTACTCCCGGCCAGATTGATGGACCGTACTGTGTATTTAGGGATCGACCGGTACTTACTTATGTTCCCACACGAGACGCACCGCAGTCGTAGTCTCGTATGTTTTCCCTCCGCGTTGTTCTTATACATTTATGATACCCTGTGTATGGTACGCACATATGGATGTGTGTGTACGTATGCTTGCCGAGTGCCACACAACGTACCCTCAACGTGGTCCTGCATAAGAGGGGCAGCTTGCACGTTTTACGTATTCCGAATCGGCCAAGAGCAAGCAATCGAGACTGGTTTGTCTCGAAAATCTCTTGTTTTAAGAACGCTACAGGGTCAAAAGTTATCGTTACCGGTTGGCCGTGCATTTGTTTCACCCGGATTCGCATTGGCCCTCTGGTTTGGATTTGCACTCTTTGACTCTTTGAGACTCGACTCATCACGAACACTGCTATTGCGTATACGTTGATCACGGTCAATGAATTGGTACACCTAACAAGAACATCTGCATCTGCACGTGTGATGCATCTTTATTCTTTATTCTAACAACATTGCAATGATATACATAAAACTGTGTTCACAAGATTTTTTATAATTAAAATTTGCATCGAGCCATGCGAAATTGCAAATGCGATCATATTGTACGCGTATATGAGTGTATTCAATCGTTCGTTATTTCTCCCCGTGTACTGGTACTGTATATACGTGTATCGCGACCAAGCGTGTACAATAAACGTGTTATCTCTATAGGCACAAGTGCTACGTCGTTATTCTTTTTAACGTAATTGTATTAGTGTACATTGATTTTCATTCACATATGATGATTTACAAAAAAAAATTATGTTTTATTAAGAGATAGCAAATGTAATCGTGTTTTGACTGGTATAAATAAATATAAAGGCATACTGTGCATTACACATATATAAGAGAGTACGTAATTTTATTTTTAATTTGCACGTGACTTTTGCACAACGCTGGGCAATAAAAAAATCCTATTCTGTTTAACATTGGTTGGAGAATGTTTGCCACGTTGCTGACATTTGACATTTTTTGAGTATTAACATTTTTTTTTTCTGGAAATTGAAACTTTTGTGGTAATGTCGGTATTTTACCAACTGATGATAAGTTACCGACACTTTGCAAAAGTTTCTGATTTCTTCTAAGTTTCTAAATTTTCTGGCAATGTTTGCTTCTGAGTACGAAACTTCTTCGGAAATGTCGGTATATTACCGACTGATAATGAGTTATCGACACTAATTTTTTTTAGAATTTTCTAAGTTTCTAACTTATTCGGAAATGTTGGTTTCTGAGTACGAAGCTTTTTTGGGAATGTCGGTATGTTACCAACTGATGGTAAGTTACCGACATTCTAAAAATTTTTAAGAATTGGCTGAGTTTCTAAATGTTTTGGGAACGTTGGTATCCGAGTATCAAACTTTTTCAGTAATGTTACCGACTGATGGTAAGTTATCGACATTGTAAAAAAATTTGAGAATTTTCTAAGTTTCTAAATTTTTCCACGAATGTAAATTTCTGAGTACGAAGCTTTTTCGGGAATGTCGGTATGGTGCCAGCTGATAGTGTCCGACACCACAACATTTTTTTAATTTTTTCAAGTTTTCAGGAATTTCGGTACTCTACTAACACTGAAAAATTGTCAAATTCTCCCGAAGTTGAACATTTTTCGACAATGCCTGCAAATAACCATTAGAAATATTCTCGATTATTTTCGAATAAGCTGCGAAAAACATTGTTAAGCTGGTTTAAGAGTTTCATTTGAGTTTTATTACCTGGAATAGATTTATTTGGGGATCGTTCTCTAAGTCTTAGGTTTTTTTTAAAGCATTCCATTATTAAGTGCTAAAAAATTATTCGGCTTATCATGAAGTATTTCGTAAAATAAACATTGCATACTTGCATTTTTTTAAGCTTATCGATTTGACGTCCTTAATAAACGATTCTTCATCTGTGCTATGTTGTCGAGAGCTTTACAATCTGCTGGTGATTGAAAG
>OZ010723.1:14900227-14962231 GCA_963932345.1 Ophion ventricosus | reverse complement strand
TCTTTTTCCTTCTCCTTTTCTCGTAACTATCCTTAATAAACGTCCCTTATGAGCGTCGCCAGGGAAATCTCATTATGACACACTCGTCTCCGAGCTTTCTTCGACTTTCGTGTCGTCTAATAAGGCAAAGCGTGTCGATCGAGTGGAAAAAAAATAATACGACGTGAGTCGACCCGTAACATATGTATCGGACTATACTTTGATGGTGTTCAAAAATCAATGCTGATTTATAACAATTTACTTTATACTCACGACGTTGAAGTTTTCACCGTTGGAACACAACGAATATCGATTTTTTTTTTTTCAAATTGGGCAAACCTTATCTGGGAGATTTAGGCTGTGAGAATCACTCTAATGTTTTTTTTTTTTTCGTATTCTCATTAGAGATTTATTACCTCAACTAGCTTTTACCCGCGACTTCGTCTGCGTGGATTTCGCAATTTGTATTAAAATACCCCTTAATGGATTATTTTTTTTTTAATTCTGTCATACGTCATTCAGAATTTCGTAAAATATGTGATATTATATTAGACTCTATTCGATTTTGATTATATTTTAGTCGTTCGTATTCTATGAGAATTAAAATTTCATCATTACATTTTTTAAATATTATAATTAAAAAAATATTAGACGTTGGATTTTATCAAATTTAAATTATATTTTATTCGTTGTATTCTATAAGAATTTGGATTTGATACTTACATTAGATTTGACAGGAATGTTATAATTAGAAAAATATTAGATATATTTATATTAGATTTGATATTATATTATTATCCATTTTAATTAGATTTGATTTTTTTGCATCCTACAATAAGAATTATATAAGACTGATAATTTCATAATTTAATTAGATTCGAGTCAAAAATTAGAATTAGAAAAATATTAGATGTATTTTTCACAGCCTATGTGTTGTTCGAAATAACCCTCTACATGTGTGCCAAATTTCATCAAAATCGATTCAGCCGTTCAGGCGCGATAGTGGAACACACATCAGGCATACAGATTAGAAAAATATTAGATATTAGAATTAGAATGAAAAGTATCGTATTTGTCATAAGCTATCTACATTTTAAATTTCATTGATCATATAATAATTTGAATTTCATGATTAGATTAGATTTGAGTGTATAGTATTATAATTAGAAAAATATTTGATATTAGAATGAAAAGTTTGTCTTAACCCAGGCCATAAGCATGTTAAATTTCATTGAAATAAATTAAGCCTTTTTGGCGTGATTGAGTAACAAACAGACAGACAGACAGACAGAAAGTCAGCTTTATAATATTAGTTAGGATTTGCAAAAAAAAGGCTGTTGATAATGATAAATATAAAGACATGAAAAATGAAGGAAAAAAATCGTTGCATTCCAACAATGCAATAAAAATGTATAGAGCTCAAAGGAAAAAGTCGTGAGCATTAATACGATAGTCAAATTGTAGCAAAGTTGTTGAATTCAGCATTTATTGTGTTACTGGATAAACAGCTGCGCTGTATTCATTTGAGGTATCATCAAAGTTTCGTAATAATCCTTGCCTACTACCATGATACGCAAGGGCTCGATAGATCGCACAATATTTGGCGAAACGATAGAAAAAAAAGTTTATGCAAAGATTGAGAAAAGGTTTCTTGCACGATCGGTGTCGTGGATCCCTCGGGCGCATGAAAACTTTTACGTACAAACTTCTTGTCTTTTCTCCCGTTTCTTTTTTTTTCGTTTTTTTTGTTTGTTTTTTACATAGGTACGTACACCGGTGCGCTTCCGAGCGATATACGCGCTTATCCCGTGCAGCTTTTCAGAAGCGCCTCCCTCGTATCTACAGTTTGCACGAGCTATGAAGCACCGAAAGTTTTCGCGGTAGGTGGGAGGCTCCTTGTTCTTTACTTGAATATATACGATCGCTCTGCCTCTCTCTCTCTCTCTCTCTCTCTCTCTCTCTCTCTCTCTATCTCTCTCTCTCTCTCTATCTCTCTACCCCTTGTTCCCGTACAACCGTAAATCTATTTATTCTCTCTATTGCTGCTTCTGGAATTTTATCCGTCGTGTACACGGATATACGCTATACGATATAAGAAAGGCGTACAAGTATATATAATATGCGGCTACACCGCACGAAACTTGAGTTTACGCGAGAGAATGATTTTTCTCATGAAATTTTCGACAAATGATAAAAATATGAAATTTATTTTACGTTCGTAGATTTTTCGCATGTAAATGTCAAAATCTCTTTACGTACAACTTTGGAATTTACGATCGAAAGATGTTCTCTTTCGAAAATTTAATTCTCCGTTCTCTTGTCTGTTCCTTTTCAACTCTTGCTTCTGTATATGTTAAATATAAATATACAAAATAATCTTAGGCGGAATCCTTCTATTGTTTATCCACCCCTCGTATATATGTGTGCGCCGGTAGAGATTTCGCCCCTGTTCTAAGACTTTTACCTCGAGTATCCGGATCCTCTTTCCTCCTTCGCGTCTTCTCGTCTTAATACGAGCAAACTGTAAAAGTTTTCCGCGAAGCAAAGTACACAAAGTGCGGGGGGGGGGGTTCGGGCCTTCTGGCGCACTACCGCACCGCGGTAAAGTTAAATAACCAAGTTGGCCCGTGTCGCGCGTTTGTGAAGTCTTCTCCTATTACCCGACTTCCTCATACAACCATCCCCCTATGCTCTGCCAAATATATATATACGTATTCGTCGCGGCGTATGGTGCAACCATTTCGGTTCAAACTTTGGGCGCTTCGCTACGTAACGAAATGGAAAGACACACGGTACCTTTGAGAAAGGACTCAAAGTCAGACTTCAGGAAATAATATGGAACAGTGCGAAACCGAATTTGAATACAGACGTTACTGTCATGTAATTCGATCGTTACAAAAAAAGTGCATTTTTTTCAACTTTTTAAGAAGGTTGAAAGTCGAAAGTCAATTCAGTTGAGTCAAATGACGGTTTATGAGTTTTTTTTCTTCAACAAACCTAAAAAAACATGCATGCGAGGTATAGATTTATTCTATGGATGTTAAGTTTTCATAAAAAATATAATTAAAGGGCAAAATTATGCATTTTTTGTACTTTTATTACGTGGAAAAGAAAAAAAAATGTTGTGTTACTACCAACTTGAAAAAAGTATGACATTGGTGATTATTATGAAACAAAGGTAACTTTTATTAGATTAAAAGGATTAAAAAGATTAAAAGGATTAGAGAGGTTAAAAGATTAGAAAGATTCGTAATCGTTTATCAAACCTTAATGGTTCAATATTAAATATACAGTGTTCTGTAATAAATGAATAATCCTGCAACTGTCGATAGGTCAGATCATGTCCTACTATATGCCGGTATTTCACTTTAGTAAAAGTCTCACGGTTCTCGAGATTGTGGGCTTGATGTTGTTTTAAAAAAAAAAACTGCTTTTGGTTTTTCGCATGCCATTTCTACAAATAATAACTTTTTTAAATACTCTTGGTTATTCGTTTTATCGCGAAAAGTCTTCTTTTTAACCTTAAATCTGAAGGAAACTTTATGAAAAAAAAATCTGATGCAGAATTTCCATACAAACCAATTCGAACATCTAACTTTGATAGTCTGCGGTGTAAAAAAAATATACTAAGCATATCGTGCCAATTACTTTCAAAAGTTGCTTAGTTATTGTCGATTCTAAAATGGGATATTCTGTAAACTCTTTTAAAAAAATGAAAATTTTGTGCACAACAAGTTCAAATTACGCGACGATCCACGATCAGCTTCATGTCACGAGTACGACAGAGAAATCGAACGATAAAGTGAGATGGAGCATTACCACGTTACCGTACTTCTCTATGCAGTACCGTAACGTAAAATTGTGCCAATTTTACGGTATTTATTTATCGATGTACATCTAATAATTTTTGTATAAAATTAGCAATAATACGTTTATAATCAACTGTATTATGACAAGCATGCGTATTACTAAAAAACGGCCCTGCTTCGTGACGGAGCCTCTTGAAGGGGGTACACTTGAGGTAGACAACTGTACACATTGGCAGATTTAGGAGAAGAAAATATAATTTTTTTTGACTGCTCGGGCCATCAATGTTCAATCGCGAAGAAAAATGTTTCAGCCGATCTTTCAAAAGTCGTGATACTCAAATCGAGAATAAAAAGAGGGAGCGACAGAGTGAGAGAGAGAGAGAGAGAGAGAGAGAGAGAGAGAGAGAGAGAGAGAGAGAGAGAGAGATAGAGAGAGAGTGAGAGAGTGAGAGGAAAGAGCCAGAGCGATAGGGAAACAAGGGGGAGAGAAGACACAGAGAATGAACAATACGGGGTCAAACACACAACGGATTGAGCGTGTTCTCCAGGATCTCGCGGGCATGTTTTCGCCGGCTTATGAATTTATCGTTGGCCATTCGTTAGACATTAGGGTGTGAGAGGAGAGTTCTCGGAGGCTTGGCCAGGGCGTAGGAGTTTGCCACGGGAAAAAGCATAATAGGAACTCTCCCTGCGGGACTCCTGGCTTTTCGTCCCGTCTGCTCCGTTCCAAGGGTCTCCCTCGCCTATTACTATTTCTAGTAATATATGTCCCTTTTATATATACAGGTACGTTTATATATATATATATATATATATATATATATATATATATATATATATATATATATATATATATATAAACGACTCGGGCGAATTAATCGAAACGTGACTTTAGAGTAGAAGCTGAGTCATTATTAATCCTTCCTATTAATACCTAGAGACATATATATATGTGTAAATAAATATGTTTCCATAGACCAAATTGAGAGGAAGCAAAATAGATAGAGATAGAGAGAGAGAGAGAGAGAGAGAGAGAGAGAGGGAGGGAGAGAGGTAGGGGCGTTTAAAGAATACCCGACCAACCAATTTTTCTATAATTATAATATTCGATCGAATAGAAAACTTTTTGTCCGAGATGGAAAAAAATTTGGATTCTTAATATTAATTTTTTTTGTAAAGTTCATATCGATGTATTTTTAATTCCTGAATACGAATTCAGGAAAAAGAGGTAAAGGGGAAAAATCGACCGTCTGACTATGAAATTCTACAACAAAAAAAATCGAAAAACAATCGGAGCTCAATCAAGCGGCATTTTTTTTCGAGCCAAAGATAATGAAGACAATAAGCCCAAAGTGGAGATCCAAGTAAAAGTAGAAAATAAATCAGTGATGATTGAGCGAGGAAACCATTTTTCTCGGCCAAGGTGCGATAAAAAATTGGATTTTCAAGATTTTTTTTCCAAGTCTGTATCGTTGTATCGTTACCTCCTGAAGGAAGGGGCTTTCAATAGACCTTTTGATAATTGAAAGAGGGGATGTACTATGCAGTGCTGGCCCATAGCCTGGCACCGCATCTAGCCGGACTTGAGGCTGCTACATTGAGTTAAGTCGGCCTTACGAGGTTAGCATGGAAATGAATAATAACGTCATACGAAGTTTGTACTCCGGTGATGTACTACAGCTCGCTCTATGCCTCTCGGTGCATCTGCCTGATCGTAAAGTCCACGGATGGTTTGCAAGGCCTTTCCAGTGTGTATGTCTGTGTAGGTATAATTGCTTTTACATTGCGCCCGCGTAGAAATCGTGAATACGAAGATAAGTAGTCGTGGAAAGTATGAATAAATATTCTATATATATATAAAGCTTATATATTTATTATAGAGTACCCTACATATTTGTGAACCTTCCATAAAATCTGCGACATTCGTAATTAGGAGAAAATTCGATCAGACAGTAACACCTGATATATATTGGGTCTATGCATAATTTCGTGGCGAAATTCCGACAGATGTCGTTCGCAGTTGTTTCTTCACTCGCACATGCTTCAACCATATGAAGTGTCGTATATTCAGTGGAAGCTGAAAGGTGTGCCAATATTTTTAAAAAGTATCCATTGAAATTCGTGACGTGTAGGAAGTTTAGTTATACCTGTGCAGAAATTTCTTAGGGATACCTAAAGTCCGCTCGGATCCCGATCGGGATATGATATGGATTCCTTAGAAGGGGTATCCTCATCGGAATCCAGATCGCGCCCACTTCGTAGCGCAAGGTGGACACGTGTTGGCAAGAATTTAAAATACGTATTAAATGCATTTTTCTTAGCAAATCAAATACATATTTTCTTAGTTCGAACGATCTCCATTTCATTTAAATATAATTACTTAGAATAAATAACATATATCACTTTTCTCCAGGAAATATGTCTTTCAGGATCTATATATTGTTTTCTTTCGAAATTTTTAAATTAAATGTAAAGAATTTTGTTCGAAATTCCGTTATTTAAAAGTATATAAATTTCGACCGTCATACTGTAGCACGAATTTTTACCTAATCGTTTTTCAGATCCTTGAATAAATGATTTCAGAAAACGTCCAGCGTCTTCAGCTGATAGGGATCGGATATCTCCTGGTGATTTTTGCATTCATCCCTGGGATCCGATTCGATATCGAACTAGATTTTGTTTCTAGAAGTTTGGGATTCTAGCCTGGATCCTATGCAAAGTTTCTATTTGAATTCTGACTAGAGTCCTTGATAGTTCCGGATTAGGATCCTCGCTGTCATCTGATTTGCGAGCGTTATATTTCGCTCCCGGATCCGATGTCCGACTGGATCCGGATTGAGAAACCAGGATCCTAGTCAAAAGCGGACTGTATCCATGATAATATTTCTGCACGGGAATTCGTCCATATTGACTGATTCGTATTATGTGAATAGAAAAAAGCCATAAAATATAACGGACGAAAGATGAAAAGACAAGATACATCCACAATCTATATCCATTTAATTGTTTGACGAAAAAGAAAAACAAATAGATTTCAAGAATAGTTTTGCAACTGTAAGGAGTGATATATATCTACATATCTGTACATATATATTTACGACAGAGAGAGAGAGAGAGAGAGAGAGAGAGAGAGAGAGAGAGGACTATGTAGGTAGAAAAGGCTCTCAGCGCGTGCGTGCATGCTGCGATTTGAATAATGGAAACAATGATAGGTATGTGACACGAGGCCATTCTTATCCGGCGGCAAGCTGTGTGCCTGCGCATGTATCTGTGTATATATTTGTGTGTGTGTGTGTGCGCATGTGTACGCGCCTCTTTCGAGTTATAGCCCCGTGGCCGAGGTAAATAATATATTAATATAACATACGAGAGTGCCGGGTCGTTGTGGTAATGGTGATGGTGGATTTGGTTGGCTCTTATGCCCGGTTATAAGGTTTGCCGGAGAGAAGTGCACCGGAGGAGGTAATGGATGCTCGGGTTGCCTCGAAGTGACGGCTCGGCGCTGTTGCGTGGCCATTCTCGTGCTTAAATTCCACGTTACCTTCGAGCTTGGCCCCCCGCGGTCCTTGCCCGCTGTCACCACCCCCCGCCAAGATTCGTCCTTTCTCTCTCTCTCTCTTTCTCTCTCTCTCTTCCTCTCGATCCCATCCACTTGCGTCTTCCGTTTCACGGATGTACCTCGTATTATCCATAAGCTAGCCATGTGCATGCCTTACCCTCGCCGTCTCTCGCTGCGTGCACCCACCTCTCGATCGAGCCGCATCCCTATCGAGCGTGTATCTCTTTATACAGACTCGCCACCATAAGAATTTCACCAACGAATCGGCCATTCGTATTGGCTTTTGCTTCCTCGTCGTATTTATCCTCTACATTTGTATCAATTATCCAGAGAGATTCGGGCGATCTTGCCGATCGTTACAATTATTTGTATAAATGAGAGAGAGAGAGAGAGAGAGAGAGAGAGAGAGATACAGTTGGACCATCATTTATAATTTATGAAAATCTACTTCACTCGCAAAGCCAAACTTTTTTTTTTCTCTTTTGGCTATTCGTACAAAGTATTTTCCTCCTTCGTCTAATGACTTCATAAATACCACTCGACAAATGTCTCTCCCTCTCCGGATAGAGTCGATTCCGGGCCACAGGTGGAGAGAGAGAGATGAGTCGAGGAAAGAAGAGAAGAAGAAGAAAAAAAATGAGACAGCACGTCTCTCTATGAATGAACAGTTTTGTGAATGGACAAAGGACGGAGGATACATAAATTGTGCAGTGACGGAATCTCGTTAGAGCCGGGTCCGTAAAAGACTCGGGGACGTTAACGGATATCTCGGTTTGGAAGAGTCTGCTGTATGTGTGTGTGTGTGCGTGTGTGTGTATGTATATACGAAGTATATACTAGGTATAGCGGATACAGCCGGGTAATACCGATCTCGCGCGGTTGAACGAGGAGGCCGTTGCCGCCACCGCCGCCGCATTGAGCACGTGTGCCTTGCGGAGGAAGCACGGGCGTGCAACAAGGTAGAAGAGTAAGAGACTAAGAGGGGGGAGGGAGAGAGCTACAGCATCTTGAAAAATAATTAGGGACAGCAAGATGGATGTGCCGTGGTCTTGGAAAGGCAGAGAGATAGAGAGAGAGAGAGAGAGAGAGTAGCGATAGGATCGGCCTGAAAGAGGACTGAATGGAGGCCCCATTGATGCGCGTCTCTACGCGAGTGAGCCTTGCGCGAGATCAAAAGAGAGAGAGAGAGAGAGAGAGAGAGAGAGAGAGAGAGAGAGAGAGAGAGAGAGAGAGAAGGGATACAGGAGCAAGGGGATGAGAAGGGTGGAGCAAGGGGGCGAACGTACGAGAGCGCACACCATGGGGACTACGGCGAGTACTATCAGCTCGCGCGCTTTCTTTCTCTTTTCTCTTCGGGGTCTCCGGGTCCGGTGTTCCCTCACCTTCGCACTGACCACGCTCGTTCCCCGGACCCCTCTTCCGAGAAAACGAGCGTCCTTTCCGGGACGAATTCCGAGATAAAAAGGGACTGAATGAATCAGGGGCAACCACGGCGGCTCGTTTTTTTCTTCTTTTTTTTCGAATACGAAAAATCATAAATATCCACCGTTCACTCATACGAAATTCAATTTTTCGACGCGCGCGAATTTTCCGTAAGGTCTCGAGACAAAATAAAGGTCTCACATAGGAATCTTCGCAACGACGCACATAATAAAGTGCGGCCAAAATGTTTTTTTTTTCTCAAACTTTTCTTAGCATAATTACCATTAAAGTCGATTGGCATTAAAGAAAAGACAAAATTAATATAAACTGTTACATTTATTAAAAGTTAACACAACTATCTGTATTCATCACGCTATATCACTATATTAATCTTCCCAACTTTCCTCGTCCAATGTACCTTCGTTTTCTTCTATTAAAGTCACTCCAGATCCTGAAGGACGAAGGAGTTGAATAGTTTCACTACAAAACGTCTTTCGTGTTTTTTTAGGTGGCAATTTTGTTGGCGATTTTGTGATGTCCTTCAAAATAAGCGACCACGTTTCCAGAAGCCCTCAAGGTCATTTGTGTTGCATATGTTAATTGGTTGGTATCAAGTTGTTCTCGTATCTCCTTTGTTTTCCTTCGTTTAGAACGTTCATTTGATTGAGAGAAAGTTTTTGAAGGGCGACCGCGACTACTCCTATTGTTATCGCCAGTCTCAGGTAAAGATGACGTCACCACTGGGTACTGTGATAGTCCCTTGCAACCAACCGCCATTATTCGCCTCAAACACGTCTCGTTTATATGTGGGATGTAGTCCATTTTTGTATGTAATCCGATTTGAAGTGAGAGAGTTTATGTTTAAAAACACTACTTTCACATTTCTTTGTTTCAAACACATACTCTTCCAAATAGTCGAGTCTTTGTCGATTTGCTTGTGAGGGCACTGAACGCCATCTATTGTACTATTCTCCGAAGTAATAGTATTGTTGTAATTGTACACTTCAGAAAACGGATTTTTGGCCAACTTTCTAATAAAAACAACCGTATGTGCGACGGTCGTATTTGATTGGTCGGCAAGTGGGCTTTCTATTGTTCGAGCTTTTTTTTTCTTCTTATCGCAGCCACCCTGTGTCGTTATTGTTGGGGGCTATCATGAGTGTAAGCTAAATCGATTATCAATTGTTTTGTCGTCTAGGCGTATGTGCGTATAACAATTGAAAATCGCTCACGCCTATAAAAAAAAGAACGTATAATTTGTCTAAGTAATTGTTCTTGACAATTTAATTTAGTGAAAATGCCGAAATCCTGTGCGGTACATCAATGTAAAACGGAATACCTACAAATCGAATAAACAAAAATGCTCTGTTTTCAAATGTTCTATTTAATTTTATATTTAGTCTCTGTCTTGCTGTGTGTAAGACAGAGGCTGGAAATTAAAGCAAAATTTGGACGATAAACGAACCTCCCACCACTACCGTCAATTCTAGACCTGTATGTTGGACCGTGGCCAAAACAATTTCCGAAAGGGTAGACACTACGTAGATACGAAAAAAAAAAAAAAAACCCCAATACCGGCTGACACTTGTCTCTCGTTCAAGCTACGTACACACATAAGAAGCATAAGCGATACGCGCGTGCGAGAGTGTACGCCACGTGCCATCCCGCGAGACTGGGCCCTCGCGGGTGGTTAGAACTTCAAGAACGAGTGTTTCCCGTGTACGCGGCACATGGCACGACGGAATCCCTCGCCGATCATACGTGGGCGGTGCGACGCCACGTATTATATTCTTATGCGGAAAGGACTCAAATATATATATATATATATATATATATATTTAAATGCATATCTAGAAGCACAAACACCTGACTCAACGTTGAGCTCGCTGAATACGTAATGTATCGGTGTACGATGAACGCGTGAAGGATTAATCGAACAAGATTTTATTTATATGCTTCTTAACGAGATATAGCCGCGTGCATATATACAGGGTGGACCACGCAACGTGTGCACCTCTTTTACGACCAAAATATGCGTTGCACAAAAAAATGTTTTATACAAAAGTTACATGGTTTATAAGGCTACACTATGTGGTGCATTTATTTTTTTTATAGGTGGAGGCGCTTCGAAGATTTGAAAGTCAACTTTATTTTTTCAAATGGAATGCTATATTTTTTATAGCGTAATATGATAGAGTATCGAATTCTGAGTAAAAAAGTATAGACCTTTATTAGCCCTAGAATTAATAGCTAACGAGTAATTTCACTTTATTACTTCAAAATTTTCTTCACGTAATATCAAGTTGGAACCATGTAACTTTTGTATAAAACATTTTTTTGTGCAACGCATATTTTGTTCGTAAAAGAGGTGCAAACGTTGCGTGGTCCACCCTGTATATATATATATATACACAGGGTGGATCAGTAACTATTAGCACCTTGGATATCTTCGAAACTATAAGGTTCACAGAAATATTTGCTGAAATGAAATTGCACAGTACGAAAGGGACCATCCGATAGCGATAATAGTTTTTTTGCAGGTGGAGGTGCTTCGGACATTTGAAGGTCAACTCCATTTTTTTAAATGGCTCGGTATGTTTTTTTTTCTGTATCATGAAAGAGGAGCTTTAAACGAGTTCAACGACCTGTAACATAAGGTTATTGAAGGTGATAGAAAGTACAGAAAGGCGATAATACTTACAGTTACGGTAGTAAATAAAATTACTACGTTTTATAGTAAGTGTTCGAAATGACGACCATCAATATCAATGCGTACGTTATTATGTACGTTTACACATTTCTTAGACAGGCACAGAAAGTACAGAAAGGCGATAATACTTACGGTTTACTTCACTGAAAGTAAACACTGCTTCAAGGACACTTTAATAAGTTTGCAGGATAAGATAAACATGATGAGATTAGTATCGATAAATCGGTCAATCGAGTACAATGTATTTACTACCGGTTTATTTACTACCGAAACTGTAAGTATCATCGCCTTTCTGTACTTTCTATGACCTTCAATGACCTTATCTTATAGGTCGTTGAACTCGTTTTAAGCTTCTCTTTCATGATAGAGAAAAAAAAACATACCGATCCATTTAAAAAAATGGAGTTGACCTTCAAATGTCCGAAGTACCTCCACCTGCAAAAAAAACTATTATCGCTATCGGATGGCCCCTTTCGTACTGTGCAATTTCATTTCAGCAAATATTTCTGTGAACCTTATAGTTTCGAAGATATCCGAGGTGCTAATAGTTATTGATCCACCCGGTATATATATATTTTATTATCGAAACTCTTTAAGCTCCGATGGGAAATTTTCTATCCTTTTAGAATGTCACGAATGCTTTGTCGAAGGCACAAAATTGCATCGGGTAAAAGCGAAACAAAAGTGTTTTCTTTACACCGATTTGCCATGAAAATCAATGGCGAATTTGATTTCCAAACCAGTGCATATAATCTGGTACACGTATGCAAATATATTTGTACGAGTATATAGGAAAGCTTGTAAGATGAGTGCAAACGATCCTGATAAAATGTCAAAGAGCCCGAGAGCTGAGTTACAAGGATCATCGGGTTAGCGCGTGATCATTCGCATAGAATTTGTTTGAGGACATAAAGAGCCACGTTAAAAGGTGCGGTGTATGGTCTCACGCGAGTGGGAGACGCGACCCGTCCCGGGCAAGCCAATAAAATTGGTTTTAATTTAATTACTCGGGAACGAGAGACAACCGCGTGCGAGCCTTATCTACGTCAAAGATCTCGAGAGCTTTATCCTCTCTTGCCATCTTTTTGATATCCTTCCCTTCATCCCCCCCCCCCCCCCGCCCCTCGCCTCTTTATTCTCTTCTAACCGCGGGGAAAACATGCTCAGAGAATTTCATGGCATCCTGTCTTTCACGAATATAACCGACCAATCTCCAAAGGGCACTGTATTTCTTTATATATAGATATATATATATATATGTATATATAAATGCGCGTGTGTATTTGTGCGGGCAAGTGTGGAGAAGATGAGCAAGTGCATGACGTATTCGAAGGATTGGAAAAGGCTATTAAGGTGATGACGCGAGGCACATATGGGGGTTGCGAGAGAGATAGGCATCTGTGGTGGTCCCGGTCGATCGAAAGAGACAAACAGGCTCTAACATCGAGTTAAGGATGCGGTACAGTCACGACCAACGAGTAGTGAACTTTTCCAAATTTCTTTACACTTACAGAGAGATTGGAATAACGAGAGAAAAGAAAAGTCGTTTATCAGCAACATTCACCGGATCATTTGTAAAATAAGATTAAACAGTTTATTACGAAGAATAAATAAACGTTTTTTTTAATCAAATAAAAGAGGCTATTGCGCAAATGATGTAATGATTTTTTTTTCCACTCTTCTTATTCGATTCGATTTTCCATTGTCGCGACTGTACGAGCCGAGTGTCATTAAATCGTCCGTACGTCCTGCACAGAACCTCCTGCCCGTATAAAGTTAGATATTTTTAGGTGCAACTTCGGGGCAACATTTAAACCGCGCTATAATAGGCGCAGAAGCTTCGCGAGCAGAGAGGAAGAGATCGATCTCGCAAAAAAAAAAAAAAGAAAAAAAAAGGTGAGCCTCCGCGCGATAGGGCCGAAATACACGCGGGAGAGCCCTCGAGTCTCGTAAACCGCTAAATAATCGTGGGGACAAAAACTGGCAATAAAATGTGTCGCCGGGTCCTCTCGCGGTGGTGCCAGTAACGAGGCGAATGGGCCTCAAGGAGCAGCAACAGCAGCGAATACGACACGGTGGACCGAAGCAAGAGAAAAAGAGAGCGAGAGAGAGAGAGAGGGAGAGGGAGAGAGAGAGAGAGAGAGAAGAGAGAGAGACGAGAGAGAGAGAGAGAGAGAGAGAGAGAGAGAGAGAGAGAGAGAGAGAGAGAGAGAGAGAGAGAGAGACAGACAGCGAGAGACAGACAGAGAGGAAGAGAAGAAGAAAGAAATCGAAAGAGCAAGAGGAGTGCCGATGTTGGCGGCCGGTGGACCACCCAAAAAGAGGCCGCGCTCGCGACCGATCGTATACGCGGCCACCTGAGGTCACTTCTTCCACTACTACTCATTATGCATCTTCGATCTTGACTTGCTCACTCTCTCTCTCTCTTTCTCTCTTTTGCGCGAGCACACCTTCGTTAATCTCGCTAAAGCGTTAATTTAATTAAACGCTCCTACGACTGTTCCGATTTCCTCTCTCGCCTCTCTCTCTCTCTCTTTCTCTCTCTCTCTCTCATCCTCATTCTTTCTCTTGTATACAATCCTTTCGTGTCTTTGCTCCTTTTGTCATACGAGCGAGCTCTTTCTCGAAGGTGTTGCCATTCAATATCGGGCCATCTTATCTCGATGGAGCGAGGGAGAAAGAGTGAGAGAGAGAGAGAGAGAGAGAGAGAACAAGGGAGAAGGATGAGAGCAAGAGACGGAAGTTTTAACCGGTATTACGAACCGAGCGCATTATAATTTCTTTAACTGAGCTTGCAAGTGATATCTCTAACGCGCTGTTGGATTTATAATGGTCAGTAGGTATAAAACGGATAATATTTTATGTGTGTGGGCATGTATAATACATACGGTTAATATAATGTGTAGATATATATATATATCTATTGACCATTATAAACCCATTGAGCGTCAGAGATATCACAGCGGATTCGATTAAAGAAATTATAATGCTCTCGGTCAATATATATATATATATATATATATATACATGTAGACGCGTGTGTATATAGACACGCGTGTATAGAAGGCGAGAGGCAACTGATTTTCCCGCTGTGTATATATCGCTATCGGAAACCCGTGTTTACATTAATACCTCAGTGTTTTAATGGCGATTGCCACTGGCGTTAATGCTATACTCGAATCTTTACACAGTCTCCCGGCTAAACTTATACGTTTTCTCGCATGCGCGTATATATATATATACGCGTTATCGAAAATCTTGGTTGAGACCGCGATTATGCCACTTAACAAACGGCAATTAATTCACTACCAATCGGTTTCTCGTATCCTCGCATATCTCTCGACATTTCTTACAAACTTTGATCATTCACAGGCATTATTTTATTTCAATATTTAGCCCAACGTCTGTACGAGCTTGATCGAGCCTACTGATCTTTGTAATAATAATGCGTTATGTAGAAATTGTGGATAATAACTCAACGATCGTCGTTTCGCCTTCTGGTTGAACTGAGGATGATGCGGCCTTGCTTGGAGACGATGTCACCAGGGCAGCTTCCAAACATCGCTGGTCCATCGGTGCTCGTTCTTGTTTCAAACATGTTCTTGTTCCTGAAACTTTTTTACAGTATAAAAAAAAAATCCTTTGATACGATTGACAAAATGATTTTGTACTATCACAATTGTTCGTGTAAGCAATTATTTTAATTTTGTGACAATTTCCAACGAAACATGTTTATCGGGCTTGATTAAATATAGGGGAAGGTGGGGCTTTCCTCATTGTAGAGTCGACTCATTTTGCATCACCACTCGGCGACACATTGTACCCCACTAATAAAATATTTGATTATTGATGAAAGTAACTATTAATTAAATTACGAATAGAAAAATACAAGTCACTGAGTTCATCATAAATAATAAAACTATCGATTAGGAACGAAAACCGGAGCCGCTACAGAAAGTGTCGTTATATTTTACGTTTTCCCGTCGAGCGAAATATTTTTTTTCCAAGCCTCGAATCAATTTTCAATTTTCAATAATCCTTTGCGACCTGCTATCGACTTTCTTTTAGGCTTGACGAAACCTAATATAAATCGCGGTCCAACACATAAAATTTCGGAATTTACGAGCTACAAACGTCCGGGAAACCGCATGCGGCTCACTGTGCCCCGTGACACATTGTGCCCCACTCTCCCCTACACGGGACGAAGATTGTTCGACGGTATCGTAGCGACTGTGCGCGACTACTCTCGAGCGTCACTCATTGTCAGTAAACTCGTACAAACGTTTACGAATCTCATTTTCTCACTTGCTGTCTGTTGTCGACCGCGACTGCGTAACGTTACGGCGCGAGCCACGCGTCGTGTGTCGGTAACACAATTTTTAATATATTCATATATCCAATAATATCCGGCAAATTTATTATCATAGTAATTTGTAATATAACAATGGTAATAAATATTTATAATACAATATGATTTATTTGATTATTATCAAATGTATTTATTACAATTACTTGGATTTTTACAATTTGATTGTAAAAATTTGATTATTACAATTATGAGCAACGAGGAATTTATTAATTACGATCAATTAATTAATTTTTGTTGAATAAATTGCGATTAATTTATTATTTGACATTGTTCGGCTGTATTTAATTCAATCAAATTAGAACATAATCAAACTCGACGGAGCTCACGATTTTTCTCAACGTCATTTTGACAATCAAAGAGAGAGAGAGAGAGAGGAGAGAGAGAGAACGATTTTTTTTTCTTCGAAAAAATGGGCCCGTCCCAGCATAAGTCATTCGTAATATTATAATAATGGTAATAAATATTAATAATACAAGAGCGATTTAATTAATATCGATATTATAGATGGACTATCCCCGCTTCAACTTCAATTTCAATACTGATTGCCCGTTATTGTGATTAGCTTTGACTATTACAATTACGAGCAACGAAGAATTTATAAATTCCGAACAATTATTCAATTGTAATTGAATAAATTTCATTAATTATTTAACATTGATTGATGTTCGATAAAATTTAATTGTATTAGAAAATAGTCAAACTCGACGAAGCTCACGATTTTTCTGAACGTAATTTTGACAATGAGAGAGAGAGAGAGAGAGAGAGAGAGAGAGAGAGAGAGAAAGAATTTTTTTCGAAAAAATGGACCTTTTCTGCATATGATTCGATTCCCCCGGATTTATCCATCAAAAACAAAAGAAAACATTTAACAAATTTTCTGAATATTTACCGGGGATTCTTTTGTGATGCGTATAGATTTACTGTTCGGTCGGTGCGTAGCTGCACCGATGTACCAGCAGTGAAAAGTGCAGCATTGGCGACTGTGGACGCGCACATACGAATTTCTATCTTTGTCTGAGAGTGTGTGTATGTAACACACACATATATATATATATATATATATATATATATATATAAGAGAGGGAGGAAGAGAGATGACGGTAGTGGTATATACAGGTCGGTCGATGGCGCTGGTGTGCCTGGTAAGTATGGTACCCCCGTAGCGGGTGTCATCATTTATCTCGCACCGGAGATCGGGCTTGCCGATACTGCGGGACGTTTTAATGGCCGAACCATGTTGGAATTAACCAAAACAAAGACGAAGCATCAATTAGGCGACTTTTTCTTCGACTTGCGTCCGTGGGCACCGTTCGTGGCCTTCTCTCGCAAGTGCCTCGTATACGAGCGCGCAATGGGCCAGAGAAAAAGAGAGAGAGAGAGAGAGAAAGAGGGAAAGAGAGACGGTTTGAAAAAGACTCTTCTCTTCGGGATGAGCTCGCGCGCGAAACGGTGCAGGTTATATCCACGCGTGCACACACATGTTTAGCCTTCTATGCGTATATATATAAATGTAGGTAAAATTGTGCGCGCGCCAAAGTCGACGAGAAGACGTTCCGGAGTCTGTCCAAGGCAAAGTCCGTTGAAGAAGCTTATAACTCTCCCAGGTCTGTTATATCCTCAGGACGAAAAGCTCCCCCGATCGCTTAGCGCACAATTTCACTTGTCCCTTTTCGTCTTGGCTTTCGCGCGTTCACATACCGTCTTCCTCTCTTTCCCGCGGCTCTCTTCATCTCTCTTGCCACCTTTTATTCCTTTCCGTCTCTCTTTCTCTCTCTCTCTCTCTCTCTCTCTCTCTCTCTCTCTCTCTCTCTCTCTCTCTCTCTCTCTCTCTCTCACTTTGTTTATCTCTTTCTACCGCACGTTTTGCTTTCCTTCGGAACCGTTCCTCGACGCGTCAACCCTATAACCCCTTGCATTGCCAATATATATATATATATATGTGCATCCGGAATATGCAGCAGGTAGCCGCATTGTCTCGGATAATGGCTAATAAATTGGTTCTCCCCTTGCCGAGCGTGCGATCTCAAGGCGGAGAGACCACCGCGAATGCCGCATTGCCAAAACCATACGTACACTTGTCATTCCCATCACGTATACGTGAGAGCGAGACTATTGCCCTCTTGACGAATGTTCCGATTTCTCTTTCCTCCTCTCTACATCTCTCTCTCTCTCTCTCTCTCTCTCTCTCTCTCTCTCTCTCTCTCTCTCTCTCTCTCTCTCTCTCTCTTCATCTCTACACTGATAGAAAACTTCTTTTGATATTAACTATATGCGTCTATTTGATTTTTTTTTTGATGAATTAACTAGATTCTTCCTGAAATCAAATTTTTCCTATTGCAATCCATTATTAAAATGATTAATTTTAAATATGTTTATTTATATGTTTATTCAAATCAAGATCTATTTAATATCGTCTAATAATGAAATATTTTATTTATTCCTAATAAATCTGTGATTTGGTTTCATCTGGTAGTATAAGACAAAAGAGACGGACGGAAAAATGGTACACGAATCAGTCTCTCAAAAATCTCATGGCTTTGTTTTTATTAGAAGACTGTTTTAACATTCTGCAGTTGAGGAAAAAGGTTCGTCTTTCTACACATAAATAGTTTCTACTTTTCATAAAATGCTTTCTACACATAAAATGGCACGACGATACCTTTTTTTCAACTAATATCCTTATTAGTGAAGAATAAGAAAAAAAGTTAACTTTTTTTTTTCACCGCACTTTTATGGCATGGACCTATATTCCTTTCTCGTATTTATGCGATATATTGTGTTTTATTTTTATTGATTCAATTCAAATATAATCTTTATTTATTTAATTTGAATATATTTAAGACCTTAGGCCATTCTAGAGGCCAAAAAAAGCCATATTTTGTATTTTTTTCAGCGAAACCATAAAATAAATCGGAATTTCAAAATAGGGGTTTTATTATACACGTAATTGACTATACAAAATTATTTTTTCCAGCGATACATGTCAAAATAGGGACTGTGCAGCATATTTCCGATGACGCCTTTATTTCTGGAAGGTCAACGGCCAGACCAACAACTCCTATAATTTTTGAGTTATGATGAGACACTAAAGTTTTTTCGATTATATATAAGAATAGCTATAGAACTACGGAGGATTTTTTTGATATATTGTTTTTTGTCAAAATGGTGCATTTCTAAAACAAAAAGTATAAAATGCCATGAGAAAATCGTCAGAAAATTGTTTATAAAAAAGGAACTATGGAATATAGTAAAAAAAATCCTACGTTGTAAAATCGGTTTTTGGAAAATCCTAGAGTGGCCTAAGGCCTTAATATTTCAATAGGTTGAACAAATAAAAAAATTAACCAAATAGGGTCGTAGTAGGCTGTGAGATAAAGAAGATAATTATTTGATTTAAATAGATCCTATTTAAATAAAAAAAAAATTTTTTGGCAGTGTACATCTCTCTCTCTCTCGCCCTCGCCGGTTCCTGTACACGAGTCAGCATTTACTTGGAAAGTTACTGGAAACGAGTTGAAAACGTTTACACCCGCGGACATTCGGTACAATTCTAACGGCCGTGAGGAGAGACAGGCGATAGATGGGAAGAGACGCTTTGTCGTCTTGTTGGAGAAAAACGAGACTCGCGTCGCGCTTGGCAAAAGTTCTTTTAGAGATTTCTTCGAGATTCGTGTAAAGTCGCGGGTCGTGTCGAGGACGACGGAGGGCGGCCTTCTCGCGCAATTAGAAAGAGCAAGAGTGAGAGAAAGGGACCTTCGACTGCCGCCGCTCGCATCTTGACCGGACATTCGCTCGCATCCGGTGATATATATCAAGAGCCGGAATCCCGGGTCCGGGCTCCGCACGCGGACACAGGACACACGGAGACGCAATTTCTCCGTCTCCTTGCGCCCTGGACCTGGCTACAAATCACCCCGGGCGTATATTACACGCTTCTTCAGGTATATACATGAGACATGCGCGGGGTCTTCTCTGCCTGAAATATCGTGTATTTTTCGGCACCGTGAATTTTTGTTTTCCGTATCGCGTTTAATATTCCGGGACAGCGTGAAAAAGTGGCCGATCGCGATTTCGTAGTTTTTTGCTTTCGTTGAGTACAATGAAATACTGAATAATACGATTTTTATAGCCGTGCAAAAATTTTCATAGGAATTTAAATGGATTTTCATATTTGTGGTTATTCCCTTCTACGGATCCAATGGATCATCATATTTACTAAAGGATCACACTCGTACGTTGATGCTAATTGGGATTCCTCATTGGAGTCCAATTCATCAATTCAATTTGAATCCTAAAGGATTCACTCTCTATCGAACAGAATCGATACGATTCTTGATTAATCCCATTGCATTCTTTACGTTGGAACTTCTAAACAAAATATATAGCTATACAACATGAGTGGGCCTTAAAAAAAGTATAAAACTTGTCTTAATAAAGTTGTTTTGAGGACCTCTTCAGGACACTATTAATTATCTGCAAAACTTCAAAAGGGATCACCGTTGTGCATTCGAGATATTGATAATCAAAGATTGCACGGTTTAACACGTGTTCTTATGGGGAGCAGTGGAAAATTTCACATTTCACGCCATAACTTCGAAACTTTTCTACAGATAAAACAAAAATCTCAATTACAGAGGAACATATGACGAAGTGGGTAAAACAAAATCATGAATCTTGACCGTCTAATTTCAGAGATATAGCGATTTAAATTAAGCAATGTCTACGCTAGCACCACGAAGTGACTTGAGCAGACTAGAACTAGATTACAGTAGTGTGTGAATATCCGTATACGCAGAGTATCTACGTATCAGTAGCCGGAATGGATTGTCTGACACAAAAGTGAGGATTAGGTAAACATTATAGCGTTTTCATGATTACTTTATAAGTTTTTACATCCCGATAACATGTACAACCTACGTTATAAGGATATTTCGCAATATTTCGAAGCTTTCATCGTATGAGCGGAGAATAAACTTTTCAACGCGACTGTGGCGAGATTACTACCTTAAAAGGGTGTATCTTAAAAATCCATTTAAATTACATAATTGAAAATCCACTGTAATTATCGTTCGTTATTTATTTCACTTCACTTTGACATAGTATCACCACACAAGTGCACTCTTACGAAGCGTGCAAGTTATGTTTCAACACGCTAGGTTTATATCCTCGTGACTTTTCACATTATTTCCATTCGAACGTGGTAAAAATTCTCAAACGGCGTTCATCAGGGAACAGTGCATAATTCAATTGGATGTGAATGAGAACTCCCCATGTGCGGTGTCCCCATAAAAAATCCCAATACGGATATGATACGTTCTGTGGGCTCCCCAACAAATTTATGCACGGATAATAAATTCAAAGAAATCGTCATTGGGAATGAATCGACTGGAGCTTCGAGAACCGCGCGTTGGTAACTCATTCCGGGATACAACGTGTGTCTCAGAATACATCGTCTTCCGGATGAAATGTCTCGGTCCGTGTAGCGGGTGATACGGAGTTCTCGAGAGGAGCGACGATGATCGATGAACGCGACGCATACGCGATACATGTAGGTAAGCGGTAATTTCGCGATCCTCCGGACTAGCCCTTTCCATTATACGCGTTTTCGATATAAACGAGAGAGGCCAGGTGACGCGATATCCGCCTCCACTAATCACCATCGGTTTTAGATTATTCTCAAATAATGATGCGTATCTCGTCGCGCTATACGGCTTACTATTATACACGCGCACAAATATATATATGTATATATATATATAGATATTACGTACACGAAGTTACCGTGAACGGAGGGACCAGAGAGCCGGTGATAAATCGACGCTTCGTCTCGCGTACGTCAGCGAAAGGGTAATTCACGTGTGACATCAGGCGTAGCTTCGAGAGGCAGGGGAGAGGTCGCGATAGAAGCCAAACGTGATCATTTCTTCTCACTACTTTTCACGCAGCCTATCGTAACGATAATCAATAATCGCCCATCCCACACGTTTAATCCTGATGGAACGTAAAGTCACGAATATTAGCCATGAAAACGATTCAAATGATTAAGGCCGGCAATCACTTTAGGAGACCGAAAATTAGATGATTTTTCTGGATTTTTTTTTAATTGTGAAAAAAAAAACGGAAATTTCCGCAACTCTGACAATAATTTATTCATATTGTCATACATCTCTGGTAATTTTTTTAAGTTATTTTATGCATTAATTAACGTGTTATCCGCTGTGTCCCTTGGCGTGTCCTCATCGTCGTTGTCGATTTGCGGGAATTGTGCAGCTCGCAATTCGCATCTGAAATAGTCCAACAAATTTTTATACATTCTTGAGATGTTTTTTTAAGAACATGAACCTAAATTTTGAAAAAAAAAATCGAGAATTGACTGTTGGAACGTGTTTGAAAAAAAATGATCAATTTTTAGCATTTTTTTCCCGGTATTATGCAATAATAAATATGTTTTAAACAATCTAATCTTTCCTACTTTAGGTTCGTGTTTTAATAAATTATATTATGTAAACGTGTTCCAAATTTGAAGCTGATCCATCAATTAGTTTTTGAGTTATGATTCCCGGAAATTGAAAAAATATTGTTTCGAGAAAAACACGTTTAAAGTTTCACAAACGAAAAAATCAAAGTCAAATGTATTTAATCAAATGATAAAGTGTCTTACCGATTGATCAGCGATTCCAGCACCATACAGCAGTCCTTTCTCTTCCTCATGCAACTCATTTGAAGCTTGCATTTCCTCTTTACGAGCTTTTCGAGCTTCTTTTGTCTCTAATAAATATTTTTCTATTTTGCCGAGCCACGCGCATCTGATCCATTTGCTCGGCATATCCGTAGCTCTGCCTGCCAACTACGATTTGTAGTTCATTGACAACCATGAGTGGGACCGAATTTCCTTCGTTGAATAAAATAGCAGCAAGAAATGCCGCTACCTCGATTATTTTGTACCCAGAATGGAGATGTTTTGGAGCTAATCGCCAAACGGTCGAGTTTGGGTTTGTTTGGGTTATGAAAACTCAAACAAACCCAAACAAACGAACTAACTGAGCGCTCGTGGATACTTGAGAGCGCTTGGGATTCGAGCGGAGAGTCTTTATCGTTTATATACATACCGTTAGAACGAATCCGAATATCGTTTTGAAATTTTCAGGGTGTATTCTTAAGATATTTTGCTAACGATTTATGAAATTTAAAAAAAAAAGATTTTTTGAAGCATCTGAACTGGTTGCCCGCCTTAATCAAAATTCAATCGTGGCGTGCTTCCAACAGCGAGTAAATTTTACTCCCCTATAGCTCCGGTATCTTATCTTCTGTTGCATGAAACTTCCTACTTCGAATTAAAGAGTTTTGTTGTACCAATTCGAGGAACGGTTGCGTCTTTGATAACGTCGATACTTCGTTATCGAATGTGAAACATATATATATATATATATATATATATATATATATATATATATATATATATATATATATTTGTATTAAGTTGAATTTAAAAGGGCGAAGTGAATTCTCCGAACGATTACAGTGGCTGTATAATTCTCACCGTTTCGGCTGTACAGCATCTTCTTTTTCTACTGTATCAAAGTGGGCTCTTGTTCATTCAGAAGAATCTTTCCTTTCAACGCGTATGAATACCTATGTGTATATAAACGCATATGTGACTCCGTGTGTATGTGTGTGTGTGTGTGTGTGTGTGTGTGTGTATAGATTGTGACTGCGGTGGTCAAGTCCGCGCTGTTCGGTCCTCGGCAGGATCAAGGATCTAACTTTTTGAGCAAGCTCCCTGACTCTCTTTCTCTCTCTCTCTCTCTCTCTCTCTCTCTCTCTCTCTCTCTCTCTCTCTCTCTCTCTCTCTCTCGCTCTCTCTCTTACGGGAGCCGTTGAGAAAGAGCGAGAGAGCGAGAGTATTTATGCGCGCGGGGGAGACACGAGGCTTGCCGCGATCCGGTTGACCGTCCGACCGTACGGCAGAGCGAGAGAAGGCTTCGTCGTTACGCCATCCAGGCTGCTGCATACTTTGCTTTTTCATCTCTTTTGGGCCACTTGGTCACGATGGAGAACGAGAGAAACGGAAAGAGAGAGAGAGAGAAAGAGATAGACAGAGAAAACGAGAGAGAGAGAGAGAGAGACAGGCTCGTAACAGCTCGAGGACCAGGCATCAATGGAAAAGATCGGAAGAGCCGCGTGAATGAACCGCGAGAGACAAAGAGAGCGTGTTCCGAGAGCTAGCGAAATACCAGTCTCACGGTTTTCACCGTCAAACACGCATCTATATACACACACACATACAAATGTCCCCCATGTCCCCCTCATTCTATGTCAGCTACTTCTATCCGAGAACGAGACTGCTTATCGCCATCCTTAATGTTCCCTGAGCATAACTCTCTCGTTCAACTCTGAACTACTACTACCTTTATCTGGCCAACACGCACGCGAACGGTATAGATGTACGAGTTACGATCAGCCATTAAAAGAAAGAAAAAAAAAACCATCCGTGAGACGATGTGGAAAGCTTTGTAGGAAAATGAAAAAAAAAAAATGAAAAAAAAATGAAAAAAAAACAAATATAAAAAAATAAAACGACTGTTTCACTATTTTTTTTTCTTCTCTACTTCCTTTTAACGTTGTATCTGTATCGAAATATGTCTCAATCGGAATTATTCATACGGAGTTTGCACCGTGAGAAAAAAAACGAAAATAGTACGAGAAAACAGAACCACTGCACTGACAGAAAAATTCTTTTGATATTAACTAGATGCGTCTATTTTTTTTTTTTTTTTAATTTGAATTGACTCGATTTTTCGTGAAATCAAATTTTTCCTACTGCATTCCATTATTAAAATTATTTATTTTAAATATATTTATTAATTCAAATCAAGATGTATTAAATATCGTCTAATAATTAAATATTTCATTTATTCCTAATAAATCTGTGATTTAGTTTCATCTGGTAGTATACGACAAAAGAGACAGACGAAAAAAAGGTACACGATTCAGTCTCTGAAAAATCTTATTCCTTTGTTTTCATTAGAAGACTGTTGTAACATTCTGTAGTTCAGGAAAATGGTTAGTCTTTTTATAAATAAATAGCCGCGCCTGTTAATAAAAGGCACAACAATACCTTTCTTTTTTTTCTAAATAACAGCCTCGTTAGTGAAAAAAAGAAAAATAATTTCACTTTTTTTTACCGCACTTTTATGTCATGAACCTATACACCTTTCTCGTATTCGTGCGATATATCGTGTTTTATCTTTATTTATTTAATTTGAAAATAGTTAATATTTAAAAAGAATATCGAAGAAATAAAAAAATATATATTTAATTTAAATAGATTCTATTTAAATTAAATATTTTTTTTGGCAGTGTGGTCGACGCCCGTTTTTCCCCTAGAGTTTCACGTACGCGATAAGATAATTTTTCTCCAGCAGGAAAATGACCCAATCTCTAAGAATCGGAATCAAAGGGAAGCTTTCTTTCTTCGAAACGTTTCTAAATGTCGTACGTAAGGGGGACGGATGATAGATGGAACAATGCACACTTGGAACGTTCGCGCATCGGTCTCGTATGGGAAAATTCGCGATACATAAATACATATCGAAAGAAGGGAATACAAGAGAAAGAGAAAAAGAGAGAGAGAAAGAGAGAGGGAGAGAGAGAGAGAGAGAGAGAGAGAGAGAGAGAGAGAGAGAGAGAGAGAGAGAGAGAGAGAGAGAGAGAGACTCCTCGAGTTGGTACGAGGATGAGTGCGCGCCCTGGTGAGCTTACGGAGACGATTGCTCGTATAATTTAATTTAAGTTACGAGGGGGAGGCGATAGCGCTTGGGCCAGAGCCACAAATCAATTAGAGTAGCTCGTTCTTTCGGGTGGGCGATTGTGATAGCGCGACGACGACGCGACGGGACCCCGGCCTGGTCGCTGCTGTAAACATCTTTACTGCCCGATAAGTATTATACATACATACATATATTTTCACACACACAAACTATGTAGGTGCGGGACACATAGATATGTGTGTATTAAAAAGACCAAACGACTGCGACTGGTTACATATTCATTCCCATACCATTGCTTCAGGACTTTTATCACAACGCACCATTTTGTACTCCAGATTATTTTACTCTTTCTCTCTCTCTCATTCGGATTATTATTTTTCTCGAGCCAGCAAAGACGCGACGGAGGCAGTGGCTGCGATAGAGATTATTCGGTATTCGAAGAGACCGAATGACAGAAGGACCCAACACAGACGATTCACGTTCTCGCTTGCAGCTACACTTCATCTTTCCCTTGAAATATTTTTATTTTTTAGTATTGAAAATACTTTTAAATATGTATATAGGGGGTCCGATTTAGCGAGATGTCACACGAAACTAACGCTACCCCCAGTCCACTGCTGCTGTGTTGTAGGTGAGTGGGGGGAGCTGTGACATGTTGAATGCCTGTAATTGGTTGAAAAATGCTGCATTACATGTAGAGTGATTTATGGCTGCAAATTGTAAGTTTCAATTTTGATGTGTACATTTCAATGTTATCAGGATGATAATTAAATTTATAGTTCGAGAGAGAGAGAGAGAGAGAGAGAGAGAGAGAGAGAGAGAGAGAGAAAGTTGGAGAGTTGGAGAGTTAGAGAGTTAGAGAGTAGTTGGAGAGTTGGAAAGTTGGAGAGTTGGAGAGTAGTTGGAGAGTTGGAAAGTTGTAGACTAGTTGGGGAGTTGGAGAGTTAAAGACTAGTGGGAGAGTTGGAGAGTTGAAGAGTAGTTGGAGAGTAGTAGGAGAGCTGGAGACTAGTTGGAGAGTAGTTGGAGAGTTTGAGACTAGTTGAAGAGTTGGAGAGTTGGAGAGTAGTTAGAGAATTGGAGAGTTGACGAGTAGCTGGAGAGTTGGAGAGTTGGAAAGTTGGAGGCTAGTTGGAGAGTTGGAATGTTGTAGACTAGTTGGAGAGTTGGAGAGTTAGAGAGTAGTTGAAGAGTTGGAGAGTTAGAGAGTTGAAGAGTTGAAGAGTAGTTGGAGAGTTGGAGAGTTGGAGAGTTGGAGAGTTGGAGAGTTGGAGAGTTGGAAAGTTGGAGAATTGAAGAGTTGAAGAGTAGTTGGAGAGTTGGAGAGTTGGAGAGTTGGAGAGTTGGAGAGTTGGAGAGTTAGAGAGTTGGAGAGTTGGCGAGTAGTTGGAGAGTTGGAGAGTTGGAGATCAGTTGGAGAGTTGGAGACTAGTTAGAGACTAGTTGGAGAATAGTTGGAGAGTAGTTGGAGGGAGAGAGAGAGAGAGAGAGAGAGAGAGCAACTCATACTATTTGCATGTGTCTTTGTCTTATCACCCGACAAGTCTCATTACATAGCCAATGCCATGAAATAATTGCACTTTGTGTAATATCTGTAGATTTTTATATGCATGTATTTTTGTTTTTTTCTTGTATATTTCTTGGCTTTTTATTTGTCAAGAGCGTACGCCCGTGAGCAATGCATCAAAAGCCGGTGTGCACGGGGAGCGCAAGGCTCGCGGCCGCGTTATTAGTCAGCCGGGATACCAACCGCGGGAGTTCAAACTCCCTTTCTCCGCTCGGAGGAACACCACCAGCCCCCCCTCGCCGTCATTTCAATCTTTCTCTCTCGTTGCTCGGCCCAAATTGAGTCCTCGCCATAAAGTAAGCCATAAAGGGGAAAAAAATAAGAAGGGGTGAAATGTGTCACGGGGCGGGGGGGCGCCGAGGAGAGAGAGAGAGAGAGAGAGAGCGCGGTCTCGCGCTCTCCACGGTCATTCAAATTTATGATAATGCCCTACGAGGGCTCGCCACCGCTAGGTTATCAATATTATATTCATTCTTTTTTTTTCTTATTATTATTATCATCAATATCATATTATATTATTATTATTATTGTCCGGTTTTTTCACTCCACTTGGCGTTATTGTGTAAGTTTTTATATGTATATGATAAAATGCAACGTGATAAATACAGTGAGAAAAAAATAAATAAATAAATAATGCCACATATACGATGCGATTGAAATTTATCGCGGTAACGAGCCTCGTAAACTTCACGGTTATGACACAAACACGCGAAACACTTTGTCGTTAAAAAGAAATATAAGAAAACGAAGAAGAAGACGAAGAAAAACGTATCTATACGGCGAGCAAGTTGTTATGATAATTCACGCGAGTGTGGAAAAGTAAAAGAGCCTCGTATCAGATAAATCCGATATGCCATTATCGAGGTATCGATTACGATTGCAAAAGTTCATATACACCGCGTACATACGCGAAGACATTAACATAAAGTATCGAAGAGAATGTAACATGTGTAAATCCACGTTAACGCGGGCAATGCAATAATAATATGCTAGATTTATATTGATTATCGAACCGACCGATCCAGAAGTTATCCAGGCGCCTTTTTGGAATTGATTATTCGGCTTAGCCGCAATTCAGAGGGGAAAAAAATAATTCTTAACATTAATCGTCTTACCGTACAAGCTTTCCGTATATATAGTGGCGTGCAAAATTTTGGTCCACCCTTTTTTTTTTATTAAACTGATGAAATATTTAATTTTTGGAGTCGTTAATCATTTCGAATTTTTAAGAGACCCAAGATTTAAATAATACCGTGATTATTAATTTTTTGTATGTTGTATTACTTGTGTACAGCGTCGAACGAGTTTCGTCGGTGTGCAAAAGTAGCGGGCCGCTATCTCGCCCAGCTTCGTACCCACCGTTTGTTTGCATTTTCTTTCGTACTAGTTTCAAAACATGCTTGACAATGAAAAATCAGTATTATTTCTGCCACGATGGCGAAACCCACGAATATTGAGGTCTGTAAAATCGTGTTAAAACTGTCTTCGGAAGGAAAGAGTTCACGCGTAATTGCGACTACTTTATCCATTGGAAAAAAATACGATCAATCGTGTTTTTCGTAAATATAAATTAAGGGATTACGTGGGTTTTGATGCCAAAAAAAGTATATTTTCTCTATTTTTTTAAAATATAATATATAAATTATTTTATTAAAATGTTAAGCACATAAAAGAACAACATTTCGACAATATTTTTAAAAAATTTCATTAAAAAATTTGGAAAATTCAGCCGGTGGGACCTGGTTTCCGGAGACCCCTTAAAAAAAATGTCCTTGTGGTAGTTAGGATAACTCATGATAGCTTTATCTGGAATTAAAAAACTAAAAAATATCAGCATTGAACAGCATCAGATTGGCGGAAAGTGCTTTTTTCCCGATGAATCCAAAGTTCAATTAATCGGAAATGATAGTCGGAAGTACGTAACACGTCCAACAGCTACCAGATTCACCGTAAAGGTATTAAATTCCTACCGTCAAACACGATCGCGGGAACTTTAAAGTTTGAGGAGAATTTTCTGACGACAGCGTTGGTCCGCTGGTAGAAATTTCAAGCAATATGGACTCTACAATGTACAGAAATATATTGCAAGATCATATGCCCCCAATTGCAATGAAAAAAATTCCGCTTGGTTGGGTTTTTCCACACGACAACGACCCCAAACATGCTTCACGTCTTGTAGAAGTTTTTTTTTTTCAAAGACAAGTACGTCTTCTCGACTGACCATCGCAATCACCGGATTTAAGGTATTACTGGATGGACCGTCGGCTAAAAAGTTACTCCAAAATGGGCGAATCATGGATTTACAAGTCTAATAATAAATTAACACGAAGAAATGTTAATTTTCCACTTTTAATAATAATTGAAGTCAAAACTCGACAATATTGACGTGTACTTAACTGTGGTTTTGTCACTCAACATCTGTTTCAACTGTCCAACAAAAAAAATTATCAATTTTTTAATTTAATTAATACATTTAGATCATCTTATTATTACCAATAATTACCCAAAAACTCAATATATATTGAGTTTTCCAATATGATTGCTATTAATTCATCGTTCAAAAAGGCGATATTTCTCCTTACTTTAATTAATTTCTCGACAATTACTCAGTCGATTTATTTGAAACAGCATAATCAATCGCTTGATCCTAAATCTTGATGATATAATATTTTCAGACTTTACGGCTATTTAGTTCCATTCGTTTTGCAACCATTAACGTCTGCAGAAGCTGTTTTCCCATCACCGACCATGTTAAATTTATATGTTTATAACTATGAAATTATTTAGTGAAAAATTATAAAATAATTCATATATTATTATTCAATCAAGAACTATAATTCCTCAAATTTTCAAGAATCTTCACGATTTGTTAATATCCATCCAGTAATACCTTAAATCCGATTGAGCATTTGTGGCAAGATCTAAAAGATCGTGTTGGAACAAAAAATCACTGTAACAAGACCGAATTGTGGAATCATTTGCAACACGAGTGAGAAAGCTTGCCGCAATAAGGGATCTCACAATTAATAGCGTCCATGCCTCGTCGATGTGCCGCAGTTATCGCTGTTAATGGCATGGCAACAGAGTACCGAGTCAAGTGAAGAAGGTCGAATCTCATTTTGTTATTTGCCAAAATATTTTGTTATGTTTTTCCCACGCAATAATATGGTGGCCTGATACTTTTTTCACTCTCGTTAAATAAAAAGTGCTAGACAATCAAATATTTAAGAACAATATCTATCTATATAATAAATGTCTTCAAACATAAGTGAGGAAGGTCGAATCTCGTTTTGTCATTTAAAATTTTTTTCAAAATGTTTTTACCACGCAATAGTATGGTGGCCCGATACTTTTTCACTCTCATAAAATAAAAAGTGCTAGACAATCAAATATTTAAGAACAATATCTATCTGTATAATAAATTGTTTTCAAATATAAGTGAAATACATGTTGCCATAATTCGTTAATATTTTTCTCCACCGTTGTATTTCAATCTCAATATACCTGAAAAATAGGATGGCTCAAAACTTTTGTACGCAACTGTATATATAATATATATACACACATATATGTATCCAAGTACGTGTTAGATTGCGCTACCTTCGTTATGTTGTATTGCGCATACTTGCACGAGCTGCTGGTTGGGCAGTGCATCATAGCGGTTCCTGCGTTCGGCCCTGGTCAGCTCCTTTCCCATACAATACTATATATACATACATATACGTGTGAAAATATATACCTGCGGAGGAGAAACACCTATGGTGCGAGACGTACGTCTTTCGGCTCAGCGTGCGCCAGGAGAATCTCTCTCTCTCTCTCTCTCTCTCTCTCTCTCTCTCTCTCTCTCTCTCTCTCTCTCTCTCTCTCTCTCTCTCTCTTTCTCCCTCCCTCCCTCCCTCTCTCTCTCTCTCTCTCTGTCTCTCTCTTACGCTCCTTTTCGCTCTCTCTCTCTCTCTCTCTCTCTCTTGTTCCGTGTACCCTCTTAATCTCCGTGACCGTACATCACACCAAAGCGGCTATCAATTTATAGGGAGTAAAAGACATTTTATGAATGTTGCGACAAGCGTGCATATAAGCTCGTACGCTCTTGTCCAACCGCGAGACTCTCGTTTTTCGTCGTCGCATTATTTCCAAAGCGAATTGGTCGTCCCCGTACAAGCGGGGTCACCCACATTGCTTCCCCTTTATCCTCGCGCACATGTACACGTATGAGGTTAACGTTGCAAGGTGTGACAAGCGTCGTCGTCGTCTTCGTCGTCGTCATCGTCCTCCTCCTCCTCCTCCTCCTCTTTCTCCTCCTCCTCCCCCTCCTCCTCCTCCTCCTCCTCCTCCTCCTCCTCCTCCTCCTCCTCCTCCTCCTCCTCCTCCTCCTCCTCCTCCTCCTCCTCCTCCTCCTCCTCCTCCTCCTCCTCCTCCTCCTCCTCCTCCTCCTCCTCCTCCTCCTCCTCCTCCTCCTCCTCCTCCTCTCCCTCCTCCACCTCCTCCTCCTCCTTGTATGTGTACCTCGCAAGTATATATCTCTCGTGAAAATGATATAAGCCCGCGTTCTTTTACACGCTCTATGGAGTCTTGTAAAACTCGAGGCGATCTGTGTCTCTTTTGCTCTCTCGAATTATTCCGGTGTATGTCTATAGTCTTTTTTTTTATTTTTTTTTTTATATATGCGCGCGCGCACATGGAAATTGAGTGCGTTGAAAGAATCGACACGGGACATAAGTCTTCACGTGTGAGTTTATACGGCCTGCAACAACAACCTGGTCTCAGGGTTGTTTCTCCCTGGCCTTGCCCCCTCCCGCTGTTAAATTCTGCCTCCGAGCCACTTTTTCTTGGCCAATTTATAGTTGTTAGGACTTTAGGATAGGGCAATATAGGGGAGACGTTGAATTTTGTGCGAACACGTCTTATATATATATATATATATATATATATATATGTGGGTGTGTCTGTGTGTGTGTTCGTCCGTTTGCATTTGGCTTTTTCTTTGCGAGAATACAGCGAGAATGTGGCGGAGTAAAGTTTCTCTTGTTCTCCGTCGTGTCTTTTTCTCGCTGCGTATCCCACAGGTGTATGGTGAATGCCCCGCAATTGATATTTAAGAGATCGCATAAAACATCGAGCTTTACTGTTAAGTTATTCCTAGCACGGTATATTGCGGAAGACCTCTACGAATAATCGAGGCAATCAACATCCATGCCTGGCAAGCCCCACGACATTCGCGAATATTCAATTACAATATTTGTTCTTGCCCTTGAAAAGTTCATCAAGTGGTCAACGGAATGAAGAAACTCACCCACCTTTCTTTTTTCTCCTTTTTTTTTCAATATGCCTCAAATTCGCGGACTGCGTATCGCCATTTTTGTTCTCTGCCTCGGTTACGTACCAATAAATAACAATGAACTCTGGCAATTACTCACTCGTCACACGTCGTAAACTTTCTTCGTCGTGGGCGCTTCTATGCTCTCGCAAGATCAAATCATAATTGGCACATGCACACAACGTGTCCTCTCTACGTATATATGTCCTCTAATGTACGATATATATATATATATATATTTCGTATGTTTTCTTTCTCTCTCTCGTTCGATCCTCACCTTCGTCTAAAAACGACGCATACGTTAAAATTGGTAACTAAAAAAAAGAACACGAGGATTCGATGTAATGTAAATATGTCGGCGCGTTTACAACGTAATACTCTCATTTTTAATATAATATGGATTTATAATGACAGTAGACAATAATAATAATAATCATAATAATATCGTGATATTGTTTATGATAATAATCATGTAATAATAATAAGGTTGATCGATATCTATATGTCTATATATATCTATTTTCTTATATATATATATAGATATATATATATATATATATATATATATATATATATATATATATATTTCGTATATATGTATACATATACATATACATATGAATATATATATATATATATAATGTATAATATATATATAGTTATATTTAATATATATCTATGTTCATCTATATTCACATTGAAAATTATGTACAATTGATGAATTTACAATGGTACCGATGTCGAGGTAAGGAATTGCGTTTTCTCTCTCTTTTTCTCTCTCTCTTTGTCGCTTTATCTCGGAGCCCGATGTGTGATGCTTTACGGGCCATAATTCAGGGAACCTGTAGCAGGGGCAGTAATATGTAACAGTGGCCTCGCGGCAAGGTCCACAATGCGTACTATACATAGCAATTATATTATTATCAAGACGCGGACAAGTCTCTCCCCGGCCAGCATTCGAGTACTTTGAACGGGTACTCTATTTCTCTCGAACCTTTCGTTTCTCCACTTATCAAATTATATACAGAAGACGATTAATCGAATGTTTCTATATATATATATATATATATATATATGCACGACGCATACGCATTAATATGATACATACTCGCGAGTCGTTGCGCACGTAATAATTATATATAGTATGAGTAAAACGCACGGCGGGGAGGGAAGGAAACTGCGCACCGGCGCCCCCCGACGCATCCTCCATCATTCTCACTTTATCACAGATATATAAATTAATGTATTTTTTTCGTTCTTATGAATTTTTTTTCTTGCAATTTTTTCGCACTCTCTCTCTCTCTCTCTCTCTCTCTCTCTCTCTCTCTCTCTCTTTTGCTTGGTTCTCCTATAATTCTCTATATTTTTTATTCCTCCTCACGCTACTCTACACATTAAAAATTTTCTTTATTATTTTTCTTTGTTTTTTTTTCTTATCAATTCGGCCGACAATACATTTACATATAAAAAAATATCAACAATCTCGAGCGCCGCCACGAAGAGTCGTTAGAATTTCGTTGAAAGGAGGAAAAAGGAAGAAAAATTCTATTCGGATCGGATCGATGTTTGGGGGACTCTGGACAAGGCCCCGTCGCGCGGAGATATAGCGAGGATAGTAGGTGAGAAACCGGCCAATCGTCTTTCTCTCTCTCTCTCTCTCTCTCTCTCTCTCTCTCTCTCTCTCTCTCTTTCACTCTCTTTACACCGCGATCACTACCTCGTACTCATGCTATCAAAGAGAAACTTATGTACAATCGATAAACTATTTTTCAAGTTGTTTTTTTTTCTTTTTTCTTCTTTTTTGCTCGCTTCGATTCGTACTTATGTCGTACATTGCGTCGGGCGTGGAGAGTGGTGAGGTAAAGGAGAGCGAACTCGATAATTCTCCATGTACCAGCTTGGAGAGTTGGAAACGGAGAGGGAGAGGAAAAGAGAGAAAGAGAGAGAGAGAGAGAGAGAGAAGGACAGAGAAAGAGAGAAAAATCCTAAAGGGTTATCGTCCGTCATCGGGCTTCAACGTACCTCTCGCTTTTTTTTTGTTCTCCTGTTTCAATTAATGTACCATACACGCAATATACCAATGTCAAGATAAGCGATGAATTAACCAACGATGCTTTTATTCTGTCAATAACGATTTTAACTTCACGATACTTTTATCGACCACTCGTCAATTATTATTATTATTTTTTTCTCTTGCCTTTACGATCTTTAATATGATCACCGGGTCGATTAGGTTTATAGATATCGGCGCTGACAGGTGGCGCCCTCGGTCGGACGTTGAATGAGGACGAGAAGTTAGAGTATACCTGCCAATTCTTGGTCCGTCTCTCTCTACCTTCTCTCTTTCCGCTTCTCTATTTTATGTACAGTTTATTTATTTCTCGTTTATAGGGTTTTTTTTGTTTCGTTTCTTTCTCCTTCAACTTCTAGTTCACGTCGACGAAACGCCGAGCCTTAACAATATCATTATTATTCAATAGTTTTCTATATCGCGTTGCTCTAAAACGATAAAAAGTCCACGTAAAGATTATTTGCACATTGCCCGGTTGGCTGTTGAAGACCGATCGAAATTTCCCCTCTCGAATTATTTTCGTAAACTCCATTCGTTCGTCTTCCAATTCGTGAACCGATTGTTTTTGTTTGTTTTTTTTTTTTTTTTTCATTTAATTTGAAAAATCCTGGTCCGAACGAGGCGGAATCCAGGGTGACACTTTTCGCGAACGTTACTCCTTGCGCAAACGCCAAGAATTGTTTTACCGTACCACCGAGTGTAACGGTATCCTTGGTATTCTCGCACTTCGTTCGGCTTACCCCCCCTCCCCCGCTCCTCTTAGCTCAGGCTCACTTCCCGTCTCTGATCCTTCTTCTTCATCCTAAAACACACTCTCGGGCACTTCCGTCATCCGCGATCCTGCCTCGTCCCGCGCGGAGATAGAAACGGGCTCATCCCACGATTTATGGATTCACCCTGTGAGTCGTTGACTCGACGATTTTTCTCATGTATACGTATGAAATATACATCTCTCCGCCTTGTGTCCAGCTTTTTCTTCTTTCTTCGTCCATCGAATGTCCACCTTCAGCGTTCTTTATCATCACGGATAACGTTCATTTTCGTCCCTAATGGCGTATCAGCGACGACCCGAAGCTTTTCTCCCGTTGCGTTTTATCCGTCGCTGTCGCGCTGCAATGAGAAGAAAAAAAAAACACACACACAAAGGAAGCTCCGTTAGACGCGATATCAGAAGACAGGCGATGGACATGCACGTTGCGACTTTCTTATAGATTAACAGTAGGATTTTTGAAAAGTATGGCTCAAAAAGTTGATTTGTCGTTATGCAATTGCTTCGAATATTGCAATGTTAGCTTTGACTTTGATGTTGATAGTTCACTATAAATAAAACTATTTGAAAAAGTATCCTCCCAACGCGGAGGCTATTCCCGTGCTGTGCCGGTAACACGAGTACCCGCCGGACGTGTGAGCGCAACGTCAAAAGTTTCGTGCGTAGGGCCAAAAAAGTGTGTTATTCGCAAATTACACGGGCGGGCACTCGTTCGCACGGGGATATACGGGTATAGCCGCGATAAGAGCGCGTTCCACGGTACTGGAAAAGTGGTGGAACGGACCGGTTTTCCGAGAGCCCTCTTTAACCACGCGCCTTCAACTTTGTTGAGGCACCGGGGTGGTGGGGGTATATATACATCGCGCGAGACTAGTTCTCCCGAGTACTTGAACGTACACCTCGACATTTGTAACAGCTCTTGTTACCGAAGCCACTTATCCTACTTTATTTCTTTTTTTTTTTTCTTTTTGTTCTACGAGCAAATATGTACGTTACACTTTTGCGATGTTTGCACGAATGCGGTCAAACCACGTATGTTTTTTGACAGCCTGCAATTACGGTTTATCGGCGACGAACGTACATCGATACGCCAGCGAATTTTTCCTCGAAGGCGGCAGAGAGAAAGAGCGATATATATATATATATAGAGAGAGAGAGAGAAAGAGAGAGAGAGAGAGAGAGAGAGAGAGAGAGAGAGAGAGAGAGAGAGACTCCAAACAAACACGGCGATTACCTTTGCGACGTTCAACCCGTTTTTTTTTTACAAGTGTTTACGAATAGCGAGTGCGGCAAGCAAATACTTTGAAAGTTAGTTACGAGTCTCGACTCGTATGATGAATGTACCGTCGCGCAGTCGATCCGCGACGGGCGCGTTACCACTTGTTGCTTCTCTCTCTCTCTCTCTCTCTCTCCCTCTCTTTCGTTCTCTCTCTCTCTCTCTCTCTCTCTCTCTCTCTCTCTCCCTCTCTCTTTCTTTCTCGCCCCCGTACAGTCGAAATTTAGCAAGCTCCGCGGATGGATCCGCTATTGCCGCAGTCCGCGGGCTTGTTTTATATTCTTGGTCGACGCGTCGTTTAGCTCGCGATAGCCGAACAAATCGTCGGGATGGAGGGAGGCCTCCTCGTGAGCGGTCCGAAAGAGCGCGCGCGTGAGAAAATATCGAACAGAGGGAAGGATCCTCGGCGAATACCGGTAGGCTCGAAGAGGTGCGAGAGAAGAATTTTCTAGCGTTATTCTTCGAGCGTTGTACGAGAGACCGCGAGGACTCGCGGAATCGCCGGGACAAAGAGCGGAGGAAGCGAGAAGGTTGGAGGCACGTAAGGCGGATAGAGAGAGATAGAGAGGGAGAGGCAGAGAGAGAGAAAGAGAGAGAGAGAACGCGAAAGATTCGCGTTCCGGGATGCCCGCGGGCGTGTGGATACGTCCCAAACACCTCGTGAGAGGGAGCCCGCGAAAGGCGAGAAAAGAACGCGCCCGGCATAGCCACCGCGCGAGCGGGAACGCACGAGGATTTATTAAGGAGAGACGGTGGCACGTATCCTCTTGAGAGAATGAGAGAGAGAGAGAGAGAGAGAGAACTTGGAATTCAGGCGTGCTACGGCCGTTATACAGCCCGGTGCGGAAAAAGAATCACAAGAGAGAGAGAGAGAGAGAGAGAGAGAGAGAGAGAGAGAGAGAGAGAGAGAGGGAGAGAGGGAGAGAGAGGTTGCGCGGCCATAGGACGAAATTTTATGCAGATATCCGAAGAGATCGTGTAAATATGCTCGGGTAGGTGCGAGAGGATCTCGAGGTCGCGAGGTTCGGCAAGCGGAACTTTCGTCTTGTATCTTAGGGCCCCCTTATGCGAAGACACCAACGAAACCGCTCCCTGAGAGATCCTAACTGATGCTAACTGCTAACTACCGACTGTTCACCGCGCTTCTCCCTCGCGGGGTACCATACCGATCGGTAAGGCTCCCGGTAACGCGTATATCCTTCTTCGAGCCCGAGAACAGCGAAACCTGCGCAGAAAAGCATCGGGTCAAACCACCCAACCTAAATGGCAATTAAATATGCCCAGCGCTAATTGCCAATTACGAGCGCGACACGAGACTCGCTTTTTCAGAAGGATGGAACGCCTGGCGAGATATCTTCAACGCGTGCTCATTGGGTCGCGTCAGCAGCTTCCGTCGCTCTCTTTCTCTCTCTGTCTCTCTCTCTTGCTCTCTCGGATTGGTCCCAGGATTCATATTGTACGTGTGTCCTATCTTTTTCAACTACCTGAATGGGAATAGTGACAAGAAAGAGAAAGAGAGAGATAGAGAGAGAGAGAGAGAGAGAGAGAGAGAGAGAGAGAGAGAGAGAGAGAGAGAGAGAGAGAGAGAGAGAGAGAGAGAGAAAGACATTTATTTCGTGCAGAGAAAAAGTACCAAGTATCAATACTCAGTATGAAAGAAGTAGTTAACATACACCAGTAAATGTGCGGTTGGGGTTCAACTCCGGCGATACTTCGCGTTAAGCAGTATTGTGCATGGCCAATACTCGAAGCGGTGACCCCTTAGCCGTGCACCGGCTGGCGCATCAACCAGTGAGCGGAAGGCCGATACTTCTGATACTTGAGTAAAATGTCTGTGCACCAGAGAATCAGAAGAATATGGGGCCGTCTATTCCCGTACAGGTTTTCCACAGTTTTCCCGTACCCTCGGCAAAATGTGGTATAGCGTAGCTTAAGACGTCTGTGGATGACGTTGAAGTTTGCATCGTTGGATGGCAACGATATTAGTTTTTCTTTCATTTTTACTTCTTAATTTTTATAATTATCCAAAAGTTTTTTTTTTCGCTAATTGAGTTCGTAAATTTCTGATAAGAATACGTAGAAAAAATGTCTAGTAGTGATACTTAGCGATTGCACAGCCTAAATCGACAAAAAAAAATTCATCAGTTAAAAAGAATTAATTTTCGTTGCATTCCAACGATGCGAATTTCGTCGTTCTGGCTGTGAACGTAATGGAACATTAGGTTAGGAAAGGGTTCAACTGGGAAGGGTGAAGGTTGATTCCCACTATACGTTCCGTTTCCGTTTCATACCGGTTCCGTTTACGTAGAATATTATTCGTCCTAAATGAATGGACGTATGTCGGTCTTTTGTTCCGTTTACATACCGTATACGTCCATTCATTTACAGCTAATAATAGTTTACGTAAACTGAATGGCACCGGTATGGAACGGAGATGTATAGTGGGAATCAACCTTAATACGTAAAAACCCGCAAGGGTATACGTTGGAACACAGGGGAAAAAAAAGTAGTAGGAATATAGATAAAATAATAAAATAAATAGTATATATATATATATATATATATATATATATATATTCAGAGAGAGAGAGAGAGAGAGAGAGAGGGGAGGGAGAGGGAGGGAGGGCGCGACGTTTTCTTTCCTTCTCGCACGATCCAGTCGGGGGTCACCATACGTATTATAATAATAAGCGTTGGAGAGGGCCAGGGTTGACGGCAAGGCCGCGTGCAGTGCCGCGCGAGAAAAGAGCGGCAGAGGGCATACAGAAAGTCTCGGTTCTACCGAGATATACCGTGTACCAGTCCCGTGTGTGCCTGGCGATATGTGAACGACGAACGAGACACACGTTCGAGACGAGCTTAGACGACGAGAAGAAGCCGAAGGAGAGAAAGGAGAAGAAGAAGAAGAAGAAGACGAAAGAAAAGAGAGAGAGAGAGAGAGAGAGAGAGAGAGAGAGAGAGAGAGAGAGAGAGAGAGAGAGAGAGAGAGAGAGAGAGGAGGGCGTGGAAGAGGCTAAAGGCGCGATCGTCCGAGAGAGCCGAGGTGACGACAGCGAAAACTAGTTTATTTGGGACGCGGCTATAAATTAGGATCAGATCGCCACCAGATAAGGGCATCCCGCTAACACCCCGCTCTCGAAAAGATGTCTCGAGTTGGACCGGACACCGCGACCAAGCCTACGTATGTGTCTCCACGTGTGGATACGTATTGCGAACGCACACCGTCAACCGTCACACTTGGTTCACGCTCCCTTCCCCTTTAGCCCCTCAACGACATTCTGTTTTTTTTCCCTGCTCGTCTATATATATATGTGTGTGTGTGTGTACGTAAAAAGCACACACGACCGCCCTCTTGTGCCACCACTGTCTTCCTCTTTCTTTTTCTTTAAATTTCTTTTTTTCCATCCCCCCCCCCCCTTTATCCTCTCCGCCCCACGGTTTTTTTCGCTGTGCGCATCAGCGCACTCTTCGCGGCGAGGCATCGGATATCTGCCGCCGCTGGTCTCGTCCACGTTCGCGCGAAGATTCGTACGGATGCTCATTCAAAAAGCCCGTTCTCACAGTCACGATAATTTCACGAGATCCTCGAACGCATGCCGACATTTCGAAAAATATTTCGTTTCTCAGTTTTATAATACAACGGTTGAGGCCCCGAGGTGAGTCGCCCTCTGGTGGGCAACGGGTGACTCGGGCGAATGGCCGTTCGGACACTAACGCGACATTAAGCGACGGTCAGATCGAGCCGTTGCGACAGAGAGCAGAGCTCCGAAAGCAAGAGAGAGAGAGAGAGAGAGAGAGACAGGAGAGAGAACGAGTGAGCGAGGTAACGCGGTGATTCCATTCACCGATTGAAATCTATGTCCATTTGTCACTGTCAAGGAGGTGGCGATAGCCAGGACTCTTTTACCCTCTCGTTCTCTCTCATCTCTCTCTCTCTCTCTCTCTCTCTCTCTCTCTCTCTCTCTCTCTAGCCGCGTGTTTCTGCGGTCGTTCTCTTCGCGTAGCTACGACGCGACTATGAATACCGCAAACGAGCGCCAACATTATTATTTTAGTTTCGAGTCTCGTCGACGAGACACGATCAATCGACTCGCCTATATAGAATTATTCTATAAATTACGAGCTCTCCGAGGCCATTGTTATATTTTATTAGCTCGAAAAGTTGACGCGCGCATACGACTAGATCGAACGAGAATGCAATGTGCTCACCTGTTGAAAAATTTGCAGATCACCGTGATCGCGAGAGCGACGGAAGAAAGGGGAGAGAGTTCGTCGGGGGATCTAGACCGGTGAGACGAAACCGCTGCTCATGGGCTGCGACCTGGAACGAAAAGTGATCCGAATGAGATTGGATGCATGACGTGATCTTTACGAAAGTAAGACAAACCAAACGTTAGCTTACCCTTTGTAGAAAGGCTTGAACGCTGTCGTTGACTCGTTTGCGGGCAAATTGGCGGTGCTCTGTTGATGTAGTATCGAGCTTTGATTGAGCGTTGAAAAGTCCTTGTGCGGTGGTGAAGCTTGTAGGCGTGAGGTGAACGACGAGACGCTGCTCGCGGAGCCGGAACTCGTCGAAAGATAGCCAGTTGATGACCCGTGACCGGGATAATGAGCCGATTGTGTCGGGTTGCTACTGGAAGCGGTGGTTGCCGCTGCGCCACCAGGGCAATAAGCCGCCCCCGGAGGTGCCTGGATCGCTCCGTTCGGCGTTCCTACTTTCATATTCGGCGGTGTCTGGGGCGGCGTATCCGTCCCAACCTCGGGAAACCCCGCCGCTGCCGAGGACGAAGCGCTCGACGACGAGCCGGACGATGAGTTTGGATTGTAATGTAGTTGGCCGCCCGTTGACGAGCTCAAAAAGCCACCGTATCTCGCGGCCGCGCTCGAGTATGGAGCAGTGGCCGCGGCGGATGGGCTCATCGAGGCAGCCGATGGCAACGCGAAAGAGTTCAATCCCGTTCCACCGCTTGTCGTACCACCGAGCCACGGCTGTTGCGACTGATGATGACTCTGCGCGGCCATGTGATGCTGCTGTTGCTGTTGCTGCTGATGATGATGATGATGGTGCTGATGTGGATGCTGATGCTGATGCTGCAACTGATGATGCTGATGATGCTGATGATGCTGCTGGTGATGCTGTTGGTGATGCTGTTGTTGCTGTAGCCCGTAGTGCTGATGGTGCTGGTGCACCTGATATTGCTGATGATGTAGATGCGTGGGTGGTGGAGTTTTACAGGCTGCCGTATCGGCGAGCGACCATATTTTAGGCTTTGTCGCTGGTATCGGTACACCCCCCGCACCACCGCACTCGGACTTTACGACCTCATCCTTCAGGTGATCCTCGTAAGCCTGATGATGGTGATGGTGGTGATGGAGCTGTTGCTGCTGTTGTAACGTGTGGTGAAAAGAGAGCTCGGGTCTTCGGTGATGATCCTCCTCGAGGTCGAGATCATCCTCGTCCTCGAGATCCTTCTCGTGCTGAAGATGCTCAGCTTTCACGTGTCGCATTGGCTCTGCAATTTTACGAGAATTACACGTGTTTTTTTTTCACCCTCGCATTGCACTTGGAACGCCTCTACTCCGAGACTTAATCCGATTGACAAAAGTGAAATCTCTGAATGCGGATGTGAGAACGTGTCCTTGGTGCAGAGTGTCCGGGATTCTGACATAGTGCGCGAGGGAACGACCGTGACGTCCGCAAGTCAATTCAACCCCCCGCTCGTTAATTATTGGCCAGAACTACGAGGGTGGTTGAACGCGTATTACTATTCGCGACTATGTGTGTGTGTGTGTGTGTGCGGGTGTGTGTGTGTGCGCGCGCGATGTGCTCACTGACGTTGTTTCGTGGGGGAACTCACGATCTCCCTCTCTCACTCGCGTCTCCTTGCGTAGCAATATTGCCCGTTAATGGTTTATAGTCCCTGGTGTGAAAGTGAGATGCGCGATGCGTGTCATTGCGGGGGAAACCGGGCCACGGGAAAGTAACACTCCTACTCTCGTGCGATTTTCTACCCCTCTGGGTTCCTGAAAAGCGCTGGGTTTTGGGCGCTCTACACGCGAGGAAAGCTATACCGGTGAACGAGAGAGCTCTTCTCTCTCTCTCTCTCTCTCTCTCTCTCTTTCGCACCCTCGGTCGCGTCTATACGTGCCTTGGGGGATGCTGTGAAAAAACGAGGGTGCGAAGGCTGCAACCACTTTGGGGCGCGAGAGATTTCGGATCCCCCGGGGGCTTCCGTGGCGAAATATATCCTTCTCTCTTATTCTTTTATATATAACTCACTACGCGGTGTGCGTCCCTGTCGCTTACGAGCGCAGACAATCGCACGTATAAACACGAGGATACACTTCTCCGGGACTCCATCTCTCAATCTCGCCCCCCCCCCCTCATCTCCCCTTATACCCCTCCTCCAATACTCTTCTCGGAGTTTTCTACGATAGAGAGCCACCGTGGCCGCACTCGGTAGGGAAGAAGCGGGGTTAGCACCGAGGCAGTCAGCCAGCCAGCCAGCCAGTCAGTCAGTCAGTCAGGGGTGAGAATTTCATTAAGAGGTTCGAACGAGTCGGCGGAGGGTTCACTTGATGGCTCGTCAAGCGATAATTCCCAAGCAGGGTAGCCAAGAGTAAAATAAGAGCGAGTCGGACGAGCGGTGGGCCAACCAGAGAGAGAGAAAGAGAGAGAGAGAGAAATGGATACTCGGGGCTGCCGATGGCTCGCGCGCATCCCCCTTCGGCTCTTATAAACGAGAACCTTATGGCCCAACTAAACAGATACTATATACCACCATCGAAGAGTCTCTACGAGTCCACAAGTGGCCCCTTTAACTTTTGACCCTCCTTTTATCAGCGCTTAATCGCGTAATCTTCCAAGTATCGAGATATATATACGAGGAAAACCGCACACGCTTCCGACGCTCATTACTTTTTTCCAAATGAACCTAATTAAATGTGCATATTCGTCGATTTATCGATGTCTTTCGGTGCGCTTCACGATTCTATGTTGTTTTTTTTTCACCATAGGATGAAAGCAGAACGGGAGAAAGAACGTTCGAAACGTATCAATGACCGTCTGTACGGCCATATGTACTCGTACCTTCATAGAGTGGCCGTTATGTGAAACAACAAAAATGTAGAAAACCATTGGGTCTGAACGTGTCTCATTGACCGCACCCTCCGGGCTCTTGATGCTTCCATACCAAGGTGAGCGTGCCAGAGAGAGAAAGAGAGAGAGAGAGAGAGAGCGAGAGAGAGAGAGGAGAGGAAGTTATAAAATCGGAAATAAACACGAATCTGTTACGAACCGGAGTGGACGGTAGTTCGATGCGACAAATATTCCCGGGTTTTCCATACTCGTACGTAATGCACTCTGCGAGAATCGGAGATGCAATGATCCACAAAACCTATCCCGATATTTAGGAGGTAAAATTACATCGATGTAGAATTAAAAAATTAAAATTAAAAAACCAAATTTTCTTCACACTTAGGCAAAAAAAAGTTTTATCACTCAATAGCCGGTCATTAATTTTTCGTTTTTATTTGAAACTCCACTCTTGGCTTATTCTCTTCGTTATCGTTTGGTCTTCAAAACATCCACTTGTTTATTGCGCTCCGATCATTTTTCGATTTTTGCCAGAATTTCAAAGACGGGCCAATTTTTTCAGCCCTTTGCCACTTTTTTGGCCATCTTTCGAATGGACTTTCCAGAAAAAAAAATGGAGATATCGAGATGAGTCTTTGCAAGCCTATCGATAAATGTATGACGGTCAAATTGAAGCGACGCTAAGGCTGATATTTCGATTTTGGCGATCCCGGAAAAGTGGCCAAAAAGGCTGCGAACATTTTTTTCGACTTTTAAACAATTTCAATGCTCTAATGGAAAATTGTTCACCGATCTCCGAATCCATTCTAGCTGTATCGGCTGGGTCTCGATACCTTTGATTTCGGCCCTGCTGATAGAGCTAGAACGGAACGGTCCCCTACGGCTCGTTCCTCTCTTCCTCCTTGCCAACGTTATTCTCTCTCTCTCTCTCTCTCTCTCTCTCTCTCTATCTCTCTCTATCTCTCTCTCTCTCTCTTTCTATCTATCTATCTCTCTCTCCCGATTGCCTCTCGCCCGCTGGCCACAGGGCAACCCCAGCTCACGGCAATATCCAACCCGAAACCCATTAATCTCTCTCTCTCTTGGTCTGGGACCGCGGCGCAACCCGCAACCCGTCACTGTGTTTACCCACATGTGAAGCATTATGTGTCCACCTCCGCCATACAGTGCCGATACACCCGAATCGTGGCTGCCCTCCGTTCCCAAGCCTCCCCTTCAGCCCTGCCGCAATTCGCGAATGAGAATTTTCCGAGAGCCCCGGAATACGAGTGTGTGTGTGTATGTATTTGCGCGCGCAGTAGAAACAGCTCGGATGTGGTCGGACCTATTGTTACGTATGTTCTATGTGCGTTCGATCGTTTGTACCTTTCCAATGAAATATCGTTCCAATTTCATTGAAATTAATACCGAGTCAATGCAAAGGTACCTCGTTATCAGAGTTTTTCTTTCGAATTGGCTCCGTACGCAACACGAGCGCGGCGTAGCGTTCGTTTTTTTTCCTGCTCTGTCAAAAGTTCTGTGATCGTGGTTATAATACTGTTATAAATTATAAAAATTAAAATCGCGTCGCAATTGCATTTAATTTGCATTAAATCAATTTGTCTAGGCAAAAACGCCGAGAAGTGTTGCCTTTCAGTAAATTGAAAAAAAGTAACCAAAATTTCCTCAAAATTTGTATCTTTGTTTACTTGTAATTTTATTATTAGACGAGAAAAATGAAGCTATATAATCGCTTTTATTATAATTTAACCAATTTATATTGTTGCTGTGCCACTAATGATAAATAAAATGTTGTTTTCCAACCGAAATGAGCATAATTTAAAAAACCGGCGTTGACAGTATAACTCACAATGTTAATTTTCAACCTCAAACTCAATCTTAGGGTAAACCTGATGGTATCGGCTAAACACGTCAGGGACGTAGAATACTTGTGGACAAAACTCGACCCAAATTTAATAATTCAAGCTCGTGTCATAAGGCAAACCTTATAATGCTCACTTCCTTCTAACTGCAGCTATCCATTTGTCGTGTTGTTCTGACTCCCAATTTTCCATAGGGAATTCATAAATTATGCATTTACTATTTTTTCCGGTATCTTTGCAATTTATTACACATCGTCTGTCGTGATTCATTTTTAACAAAAAAATATTTTGAATTTTACATTATTTTTAATTTGATTTACTTTTAATTGATAAAAATCAATTTTTCATACAAACTTCTACATCCCATTTCATCCTTTCAAGGGTTCATTTTCGAAAGATCCTTACCTAATGCACCTGTGCGGGCTTTAAAAAACATATCTTCCGAATTCCATTGAGATAATCGCAGGAAATTCGTTTTTCCCATACAAACTTCAACACCTAGTTGCACCCCTAATCAGGGGTTTTAAAAAATCTTAGAGAGAATGACATGTTTTTTTTTTTTCATTCGAACGCACTACGTCAGAAGATTGGAGAACGCTAGAAAAGATTGTAACTTACCGCTGTCGTCTATAGTTCGCCTGGCATCGTCGCCCACTCTGTCGCTTCTGCTGTCAGCCACACTGTCGTCCTTGTCCTTGTTGTCCTCCGAATCGGTAAGTACAGCGTCGTCGTCGTCGTCGGTTTTGTTCTTCGGTTCCCACGTCATCTTGTTCTCCTTCTTAAGACGTCTTCGGGCGTTCGCAAACCACGTTGACACCTGGGTCAACGTCATCTTCGTGATTATTGCGAGCATTATTTTCTCGCCTTTCGTCGGATAGGGATTCTTCTTGTGCTCGTTTAGCCAGGCTTTGAGGGTCGCGGTCGATTCTCTAGTAGCGTTTTTTCGTCTCGCGGCGAGATCGTAGCCCGCCCCGTATCTGAAAGTTCACAAGGACATTGTTTCTTTTTCTTTTTCTTTTCTCACTCGTAGGAGCAAAGCTCCTAAAACGCCCCCGCTGACGCTCCTAAAACGGGCAGTCGGAGAGAGTGGGGTAATTTCCGACACCTTGATATTTGGTAGCACACCCCCGCTCCGCATCGCCCATCTAATACACCGACGAGATTGCGTCCGCCATCTTTAGTGCACGGGAAGTTAACAGGATGAGAGGCCGCACACGGGTTTCAAGGGATATTTTATTTAAGATTTTAGTGATATTTGTTACAATTTTTCATGATTTTGAATGTTATGTTTACGTCGATATATGTGCGCTAGCGAAATATTCATTTGATTAATCAGCGATCTGCGCCATGTTCGATGGCGCGATCGCTCAGATCGCGTCTTACAGTAAGACGCGCAGCGATCAGTTATCATTTGATTAAACGCATTTTGACTTTGAGTTTTTCGTTTGTGAAACTTTAAACGTGTTTTTCTCGAAACGACATTTTTTCAATTTGCGGGAATTATAACTCAAAAACTAATTGATGGATCATCTTCAAATTTGGAACACGTTTACATAATAAAATTTATTAAAACCTGAAGCTAAAGTTGGAAAGATTAGATTGTTTGAAACATATTTATTATTGCAAAATGCCGGGGAAAAAAATGCTAAAAATCGATCATTTTTTTTTCAAATACGTTCCAACATTCAATTCTCGATTTTTTTTTCAAAATTTAGGTTCATGTTCTTAAAAAAGATCTCAAAAATGTATAAAAATTTGTTGGACTATTTCAGATATGAATTGCGAGCTGCACAATTCCCGCAAATCGACAACGACGATGAGAACACGCCAAGGGACACAGCGGATTACACCTTAATTAATGCATGAAATAACTTGAAAAAATTACCAGAGATGTATGAAAATATAAATAAATTATTGTCAGAGTTGCGGAAATTTCCGTTTTTCTTTTCACAATTAAAAAAAATAAAAAAAATCATCAAATTTTCAGTCTCCTAAAGTGGTTGCCGGCCTTAAGAGACGAGTCTCAGTCCGTTCGGTGACAGGTGGTCGCCGAAAAACCCCAACCGGAGAATATCGTATTTTTTTTTTTCTTTATCAGTACACGAGTAGCACTGTACCGGAGTGCTCGCATCAAAGTCCGAGAGTCATTTCGACGATGATTTATCTCGTCAAGCGCGAAGGAGTTTCCCCGCTGCGATCTATTCTCAGTGGATTTCCAAGAGAGTCCTCAACGATGCGTGCGCGTTACCCGGACGAACACGCCCTCGTACCTAAACACCACGCGGCATTTCATCCCCCGTTTTATGTATATACGCTTCCAAATCTATATATCCTTCTCGCGCATATACATATACATAGACATGTGTGTGTGTGTTTGAGTGTGTTGTGGGTAGCAAGTTCTCTCGGCGTGCACTCCGCGCTTCACTCTCGGCAACGTCTCACCCTCTCAGGGTCACCCTCGCCAGGGGGTGAACGCCAGAGTGGAAACTCAGCGAGGGTTGATACGCCGACGGCAAATATATACGAGAATAAAGCAGCCCGCACTGTGGCAGCGTGATTCCATCGAGGTTCAGAGGCGCTGTCACGTATAGAGTATTGCGACAGTATGTGAGTGTGTGTGTATGTGTGTGCTAGAGCACCCCCGCGCGCGCGTGTGTGTTCTCTTCCGCTGCCATCCGCGCCACGTTCCCTCTCGCCGTAATGGCGATTCGATCGATCCCCCAACGACGTGGTCGTCGACGACGTCTACGTCGCCAACGACTCTCTCTCTCTCTCTCTCTCTCTCTCTATATACATATATATATTATGACCACAGCATTCGCTATTCACCAGCGAACACAGGGATCCCATACAACGCGCGAACTCTGTATCCAATCTCGCGAACGAGGCTCGTATACTAGCCGACCATCGAAAGCGCTCGAGTTCTTCGGGGACAGACGCGGAGAAAGAGATGAAGAGACCGATGCGTCGAGGAACGAGCATCGGAAGTCACCTCTTAACGGTTCGACGATTAAGGCCTTAGGTCACTCTAGGATTTTCTAAAAATTGATTTTTTTTTTGTTAAAAATGTACCTGACTACCTATAAAATTATATTCAAAAAGATTATGAGTGTGAAAAATCTCTAAGTACTCGATTTTCGAATTCTAGCGCAACTCCTCTTGATTCATGTCGTGACTTTCAACTAACTTTGAACGCGTTTATCTAAAAACTACATTTTTCAAGTCGGCCGGACTCATAACTCAAACAAATTTCAACCGATTCACTTGAAATTTTAACTGTATATTTAGAATTACATTTTCTGAGGCACTACGTAGGATTTTTTTATCATATTGCATAGTTCCTTTTTTATAAACAATTTTCTGACGATTTTCTCATGGAATTTTATACTTTTTGTTTTAGAAATGCGCCATTTTGACAAAAAAAAACAATACATGAAAAAAATCCTACGTACTTCTATAGCTATTCTTATATATGATCGAAGAAACTTTAGCGTCTCATCATAACTCAAAAATTAAAGGAGCTGTTGGTCCGTCCGTTGACCTTTCAGAAATAAAGGCGTCATCGGAAAAATGCTGCACAGTCGCCATTTTGACATGTATCGCTGTGAAAAAATAATTTTGTAAGGTCAATTACGTGTATAATGAAACCCTTATTTTGTAATTCCGATTTATTTTGTGGTTTCGCTGAAAAAAAAATCACAAAATATGCCCTTTTTTTATCTCTAGAGTGGCCTAAGGCTCTAATCGAGCACGGGCCCGAAAGCGAAAATAAAAATTCTACGACAGGAACGAGACAGGGGCGTAATCAGGACAAAACCATTTGTCCAACCAAGCAAGGAAATGAAGCCTACGTATTAATCGAAGAGACCCGAAACGAGAACGATTAGTCGACGACTTTTGTTCCGCAAAGAAAATGAAATTCAGGCGTTTCCCTATCCGTGTCCGGGTTCAAGATTGCCCGATGACTCGACAAATTTACCGGTTCGCAGAGTGCGCGGGGAGGGGGGGGGGGGGGTTTCGGGGCAAAGCCAAGAACAGAGAGACAAAGGGGCGAGGAAGGGAGGATAAAAAAAACGTGGGGCATCTAGCCAACGGGGGGGAATATCCTTCTCTCGTACAAGAACGAGAAGAAAGTGGGTGGACCCTCCTTTTCACCCTCTATTAAACTCCGTCCGGACAAGGGAAAGGCGCGGCGAAATTTGCCAGAGTGCCGGAACCGCAGAACCGCATAGTCGCGACGTTCCCGATCCCATCATCGGACACATTCCGCCCGAGTTTTCGACTCCTCTTGGTCGCTCTACGGGAAAGCGAGACGAAGAAGGCAAGAAGATTGTGTGTGTATGTGTGTGTGTGTATGAGAGAGAGAGAGAGAGAGAGAGAGAGAGAGAGAGAGAGAGAGAGAGAGACGCGGAGAAGAGCACGAAAAACTTGAAGCTCGAGGAAGCTGATAATCGCGAAAAGAACCATATCGATCCAGCCGATCCTCTGACGACGAACCGGGCTTTTTTTCGGTTCTATCCCGTGCGGACAATTGACGGGGTATCCGTAATACAATTCGGGGCCTTTAAGGGCTTATTTGTGGATTCTTTAGTAATGGTTTCCATAAAAGTGACCGATCGGGTCCCTATAAGGGAATGTAATATGACGTTGAAGTTTGCATCGTTCGAACGCAACGAAAATTCATTACTTTTCATTGTTCGATTTTTTTTGCTTATGAGAATCACTCAGACATTTTTACGTATTCTTATCAGAGGTTTATAACCTCAGTTTGCAAAAAAAAAAAAACAGAAGGCTTTCGATAAGCATGGAAATAAATAAATGAAAAATAAACGAAAAACTAGTTGCATTTCAAGGATGCAAACTTTAACGTCATGAAATGACAGGGTAGGTTGATTAAAACTATGCTCTAAGTACGAAGACCAAGGGCCTTTAAAGCTCTCAGTTGTAGATTTCCGAGTATGGATTTCCCCGAAACTTCCGTACTTTGCCATTATAGGGGCATACCAGTATGAATAGCTTGACTAAATAATTAATGGCATAATAATTATCACAATCGATTAAATATAATGGATCTGAAATAACAGACATATAATTCGTCTTCGTCTGTCTGTCTGTCTATCTCTCTTTCTCTCTCTCTCTGACTCCCTCTATCTCTTTCTCTCTCTCTCCCTTGCTTTCTCTACCATGCCTCTTTCTATTTCACATATATAATCCTTCGAAGATCTTTCTACTGCCATATACACTAGTGGAATTAATTCTGGACACTCTTAAGAACATAAAAAATGTTGTGCAGCGTAATTCGTACTGTGTAATTTTTCGTTTAAATAATCAAGGCTGTGTAGCCTTAAGCCAACGCGCATGTAATATGTTCATTTGAATAACGCGGGATCAGACCTGTTAAAATATTCGACAGAATTCCAAGTCTCAAACGTATTGAAACAACATATGTCATTTGTACAGTGCACACACGCGTATACACAAATGGCTGCAATGGTTTCGATGAGGAATGATATTAAAGTTTGCATCGTTGTAACGCAACGAAAATTCCTGATTTTTTCATTTCTTTATTTTTATTATCATCTGAAATCTATTTTTTTGCAGCCGCTGGTTATAAATTTTCAATGAAGATTCTCAAATATGTTTCCGTGATTTTCGTAGCCTGAATGTGAGAAAAAATACAACAATACGAGAAAAAAGTATATTTTCTTTGCTCTCCAACGATGCAAACTTCAATACGAGGGCAATTTTAAAGGCCCTGATTAGTTTGTCTTAAATGTCCCTCGGTAGCAAAGTGTGACCAGCTACTGATGGCCCATGTGAGGCTTCCAGACTTGGGGCCTTAACAAATTTAGGAAACATTAGAATTAACTAAATTTCCGCACGAGTACGGATCGATCGTACTCTCTCGTCCAATAAGCCACTTTCATGATTCGACACTCGAGAGAATCGTAACGACAAATATTATCGGTCATTGCGAGCGCCATTCCCTTCTTTTCTCGAATTTAAATCGCGCCGAACAGCCCGGCGAGTTCAATGAGCGATACTTGGCCGGATGAAATTGGCTAAACTACGCGAGAGAAACGAAATGGTACAACGTTTGTACGGGTAGACCTTCGCAAAGGATACGGGTGTGGAAACGGTCACAGGGTTTCGAATATTTGAAAAAAAAATATATAAAGGTAAAAGAAAAAATGGAAGAACCATCGACGTTGTCTCTCGGTATATACATGTGTATAGGTGTGTGTGTGTGTGTGTGCTTCCGACGAGCAGAGTGGAATAGTCGGTAGGTGGAGGAGGCAATAACGATATGGGAGCTCTCTGGCAGTCGGGGGCTTACGAGGTCGGTATAATAGCGGAGAACGATGAGAGCGAAGATAGGGCCCGAGCGAGAGGAAGAGGGAGATAGCACCGCTCTGCACTCGAGCGACTCATTAGGGGCTTTGCATATGGTGGCGTCAACCGCTCGAAAGGTTAACCAATATTGGCAGAACCGACGTAATTACGCAGCCTCTCCCGTGCCGCGACCGACGCGTATATCCCAAAGCCTGCCCACACAGCGGAATATCCGTATCTGTACAACCGTGTACTCTCGTCGTCTATACGATACGACACGCAATATGTGTCTATGTGTGTGTGCGCACGTATGCTATTTAGTTGCTGCAATAGGCGGGACGGGGAAGCCTTGCGCAATAGTAACCGTGTTTGCTCCGTGTCGAGCAAACGTTATTACGCTCTGTCTAGTCCTAGACACAACGGAGCTCCCTCCCTCATCTCACTTGCCTCCTGCTCCTGCTCTATTCCCTCTTTGTACTGGCTCCTATCCACTCTGCCTGATACAACGTCATACCGTGGCTTCGTTCGATGTAAAATATACCTGGTCTCGGTTACTCTTGCCAAGAGAATACATTCGCCAATCGTACATACGTTTTTTTGTTCTCCACTCTGACACTTTTGACAAGATCGCCCTTTTAGAAGGAAGCATCCCGTGCGGAAATCGCGTTCGGGCTTTGATCGGGCCCATCTTAATTTTCCTTAACTTTATCAAGCTACTAGTCTGGAAGCCTCACATGGGCCATCAGTGGCCGGTCATACTCTGCTACCGTGCCTCATGATAAATTGTTACAGCCATATGCGTACGTGCGTGTGTTCGTGCACTGTGAAAAAGAAATGTATTTCGAGGCATCACAGCTCGTCTACTAAACACATAGTTTAATTATTATATTTAGTCGATCGCGATAATTATTATGCCACAAATTCTTTAGTCAAGCAATTTATACTGATTTGGCCCTATAATAGCAAAATTCTAGTAGTATCGGGGTCATCGCTACTAGGCAATCAACAACTGCACCCCTTAAAGGCCTTTACTTGGTCTCCGTGCTTAGACCATAGTTTTAGTCAACCTACCTACCCTACCATTCCCTAATAGGTGCCCGGTACGGCTCTTTTACGGAAAAGCCTACTATGAAATCCACAAATAATTCATTGAAGGCCCCGAATTGTATTAGGGGCCTATTTTCCGCACGCGATCTGTTTGTGATCTTGTATCGAAAGAGAGAGAGAGAGAAAAAAAACGATGAAATCAAAGTAGCCCTTGAAGGATTTACGTTAGCTGGATGTCCCCGAAGATTTCGGGTACCCTCGTCCACAAGTGCCACTAGAGCCGAGCACAGTGAATACAAGAGCCGTTCGAGGGGTCTCGCGGGGGCGTAGTCGTACTCGACTCGAGCATGCGGATCAACAGCGGGACCACCGATATTCGGGCAGCTCCGTACGTAACCCCGCACAAAGCAATGTGTGCCTGATCCAAGGGCGAATCGAGCGAAAATGCAAGAAAAAAAAGTAGAAAAAGCCCCCCCTCTCCCCCTCACGCAAAGGAGGAGGGTTGCCGAAACGCAAAACGTTGGAGGTCTCACCCTTACCCAGGAATATCAAAGAGGAGTGCTTTTTACTCTTGCCTATGTGTGTGTGTGTGTGTGTAATAACCGTGGGTTAAAGGATAGATGAAACGAGAGACCTTTTATCGAATGTTGCCGGAGTGTTGCGGAGGCACGCCTCCGAAATATCCGTTCACCGGAAACAACTCAGGCGTGCAACGATAGCCTCGATTGCCGAGGGTTACTTCCGCAATGGCAAACAGCCACGCGATTTTCTCCCTCTTTCACATAACGTTGTACGAGATCCAGCTATTTTTGTACTCCATCTCGTCGACCATCCCCCTCCCCCCCCCCCCTTCCCCTTCTCATCCATTCGACAAAAACTATTCCAAAGCCCAACACAGAACGAGTAAATCGTATTACGATGATGAATTGCGAACAACCTCGAAACTCGCGAGTTTCGACGTTGCCAATGCTTGTACTTTGTTCGACTATGAGAAATCGCGGTGACACTCGGAGGCAGCGCTTATTCGAGCTTTTCTCTACTTCGGGCTGGCGTGAACGCACGATCGAGAAAATCTCGTTTAAGGTGTCTCGAATGTATCAAATGAACGGACGCAGCTTCGCGAATGGAAAAACGTATACACGTACAAAGAATCTCTTTCTCTCTCTCTCTCTCTCTCTCTCTCTCTCTCTCTCTCTCTCTCTCTCTCTCTCTCTCTCTCTCTCTCTCTGTCTCTCTCTCTCTCTCTCTCATTGCGACGATCTCACGTAAAGTCAATTTCTCTCTCTACAGATTGGTCCATCATCGAAATGCCCTCTCACGAGAACTTAAAATCATGCTAGTTGTTTATCTTATCTTCCTCCATTTGGACTACTGTTGTCTTGTCCACAACGACTTAACAAGTAAGCTAAACACCAAGCTACAACAGCTGAAGGGATGAGCACAATACTCATTATCGTAGACACCTTGGGTGGGCTTACTGTCAAAACATGGCGTCAATACTTCCTTGGGATCATCTCTCTATAATATTCTTCATGGAAAGTCCCCTTGCTATTTATCTGAACTTTCCTCACTATCAAGACCTCCAACTCGTCCTCAACGCTTGCATACTTTTGACGTTTTCCATATTACCCCCGCATAGGATCTCAACCTTCAGAAACGCATTTCTTTTATCCGCGATATATTTTTGGCATTCACACGCACGGCAGAAGTTGCTACTTTATCCTCAATAAGTCTATTCAAATATCGCCTTTTTAGTCACCTTTTCAGTCGCGATTTGTGACTTCGTTTTTCACTCCGTTTTCATCATATTATATTATGTTTTATTATTAGCAAAAAAAATAGCTTTTTTTTTAACGATCGTTAACAATATGGATCTGTAATATATTTGTAGTCTGAGTAAACGGTGTCTCAAAATGACCTGACATTTTAATTTATCAATAAAACGTATTAATTATTTGAAAAGTACGAATATTTTAATTTTAATATGAGTTACAAATATGGAAGTTATGTGTAGAACACAATATCCAATAAACGGCCGCCTTGTCCCTGTTTGCAAACGTCCACTCTTTTGACGAAATTTTCAATAACATTTTGGCATAATTGCGGACTAATTTCATTAATGATGCGTCCAATTGCTTTCTTGAGCTCCAGAACGGTCTGTGGATCATTGGCAAACACTTTTCCTTTCAGAAAAGCCTAAAGAAAAGAAGTCCAATGGCGTCAAATTGCACGCTCTTACGTGTTATGCAGTTATTGGAAACTTCGTCTCCAATAACTGCATTCTTTTCACGTTGCATTTGCACAATTTCTATGCGTTGCTCGATCGTGTAATTCTCCATAACTAAACCTCGATACTTCCGGATGCCAGTTGTCAAAGATTAGTAATCTATGTTCGCCACAAACAAAAAAAAATTGCGCGCAATTAAAAATGTCAGGTAATTTTGAGACACCCTTTATAAGAACAATTATGTTGGATTGTATTACCATTTGCCTGAAGGCTTTGCGAAGACATAGTTCATAAATAATCAATCAATCAATCTCTCTCTCTCTGTCTTTCTCTCTGTAGAACGAAATCTCGAGGTCGTCCGAGCCAAGGGGGATTCCGCGAATGAATTGCAGGCGCACGATGCAGAAACAATGAAGCTCGGTTGCTTTCTCGCGCAAAGGGGATGCCGTTGAATATAATGGTAGTGCGGTATAGCCCGCTCGCGGTGGATATATACGAGGGAGGAGAATCGTGCCGTCCGTTCGCAACATCCCTCGTCATTCTTGGGCTTTTCCGTCGAAGCGAATGGCCGCGCGAGAGAGAGAGAGAGAGAAAGAGAAAGAGAGAGAGAACGGCTCGTCCGTCGGACACAAAGGAGAAGAGATGCGCGCGCGCACGCTCGTATAGCTGTGTACGTAACACGTGCTATACGTATATAAGTGGGTAATACCGGTGTCGAAGCGGGGCCTAGCCGTGAGGGAAGGATGCAAGGCAAAAGCGGCCGAGGGAGGAGAAGTGGGGGAGGGGAAGGTTGGAGAGATCGAGTCGCCGCTCTCGAGTATCCTACGAGAGCAGAGGACGAGGAAGAGGATGAGAGTAGGTATTATTAAGCAAGTAAATTAATAGCGGCTTTGGCAAAGGTCTCCGCTGGAGCGCGGAGCAAGAGTCGAGAGGCTCGCGCCGAGGGTGGATTCCGAAGCACGATAAACAATGCCTACCCCCCCCCCCTGGTACCTACTCGTGTACGCGTATATAACAGCCGAGAGAGCCTATGGATCGTAAACCGAGGGAAGCAACGTTTGTGCGCGACCCGTGTTACGTATATACGCTGCACACAAACACACACGCACACGCAACATACACAAGTATGCGTCTAGTCGGCGAGGGATCGTACGAGTTTGCAGTGAAGATGATTCTGGAAGCTTTGCTAACACGCGAACACGAGTGTATTGCATACACGCAAACAGATTTGGAGAATGGCTACATCCTCCCCCTGTCGTACATAAGAGCGTATACGAGTGTATGTGTGTGTGTGTGTGTGTGTGTGTATGTACGGTGACACGACACGCTCGCTAAGTAAAGCAAGCACCTGTGGGACTCTGGGCTGTAACGTGTGTGCTGTGGGGAGTTGCTCCTCGACGCTTCGTTGGGCGTGAGTGTACGAGGAGATTCGCTGCTGGCTTGTTTTCACGAGGGAGAGAGGCTCCTCCGTGTGCGCGCGGAAGGAGCCTCACCGTTCGTGCACGACTGTAAGAGGGTTTGCAAGAGAGAGAGAGAGAGTGAGAGAGAGCAAGAGAGTATCGAGTAAGGGTGGCGAGTGTGGGTGGCCCGGTGAACCAACAGAGACAGAAACACACAGAGAGAGAGAGAGAGAGAGAGAGAGGGAGAGAGAGAGCAGAGTGAACCCGGGAGGAAGCCAATCAATAAACTCGCTCACTCGCTCTCACTCCTCTGTAACTCTCTGGATGTAGATACATCGCGGTGTGTAGAACGTACTGGTACGTGCGGTGAAACGCCAAACTATATATGTTTATACAAACGAATACATGTAGAGAATACATGTACGTATATACGGGGAAAACACTCTCTCGTCCTTCTCTCCGGTATATTCCGATGCCAAACTAGCTAGAGCGCGAACCGGCGAAGCTTCCATTATGTACGCCCACTCAGCCCTCTCTCGCCTCCCCTCCTCCTCCCTTCGCCGGTTGCCTACAGCCATTTTGTACGTACCTACGTAGACCCGTTCTGCATCGTCCTCGTACGTACCGACGATCCTTACCAACGGTACACACGTACAGTATCTATGTGGCACACGTATATGGCTTACCATACTGCACAGTTAGCTCTGTGTATCGATGAGATAGGAGATAGGGTCGTTTCGTGGCCACTAACCGACTATCCCAGCACACCCAAACCGATACTAGACGTTATTTTTTTTTTTTTTACGATTAAATTTACACGATGCGAATTATATTTACAGGCAAATTACGTAACATCCGTGTACGAGATTTTTGTCCGTGTTTGCATGAACGAAGAGGGACGATTGGAGTTGGACGAAATGGATCGAAGGGATTCGACGATTGGATTGGATCATTTTGGAGCCGAGAGACGAAAGAAAAGCGCTTTTACGCGCTTAAACGTGCAATCGAAGAGGACGGTAGAGACGAGCATGTGGCAAAGAGAGAAAAAGAGAGAGAGACAGAGAGATTGTGGAAAGTTGCCGGGAATGAGAGTCGATACAGCTCTCGAAGAGAGATCGAAGGGAGGCACCGATTCGAGGAATCCTTGAGGCTCTTCTCGGATTCTTCCTGGCTCTATGGCCATGGGTAAAATCTTTCGAGACAGAGAGAAAGAGAGAGAGAGAGAAAGAGGGGAACTGGGCAAGGGGATGGGGAGCGCGAAAGAGAGAGAGAGAGAGAGAGAGAGTGGGAGGGAGGGAGAGAGAGAGAGAGAGGGAGGGAGGGAAAGAGTACGAACCCGCGTGAGATCCGCGAACAGCGTTGAACGAGACACGAGGAATCTCGTTACGCGGGTCTTCCCAAATCCCCTTTAGAGAGAACGCTTTCTTGCATCTCTCTCTCACTCTCCTTCGACGGGAGGAAAGCACCGCGGATTCTCATGCAAAAGTACCCGGTCCCACGAAATAGCCCAGGCTCAAAATCCAAACGATTATATACTCTCGGTTATATATATATATATATATATATAGATATATGTATACTTGACTTTTGTCCAAAAACTCGAATTTAGGATGGTGCGCGATATTTTTTTTTTAACAAGGGTTTTATTTATTATATTTTTTATTTGACGATGACGATATTCCAGTTTGAGGGAGAGATACGGGGAAAAAAAAGAGACGCGAGGAAAAAAAGGAAAAGAAAGAATAATGGTCCCTGGCTTCGGGCGTCGACGCTCTTGTCGCGGCTCCAAAGAGATAAGATAGCGTAACGTAGTACTCGAGAGAGAGAAAGACAGAGAGAGAGAGAGAGAGAGAGAGAGAGAGAGAGAGAGAGAGAGAGAGGGAGGGAGAGAGAGAGAGAAAGAGAGAGAGTTCTCGTTGTTTTTCGTTCTCGATCGTAACGTGCGAGCCTCGGAAACTTATCCGATCTAACGAGCACGGTATATTCACCATTCGACAATCACATCACGCTGATGGCTCCATCGATGCGTTTTTTTTTTTGCCAAATATATCAAGGAATAATTCTCGAGAGGACATCGATCTTCGAGAAAGGTGTTAATAAGAGAAACGCGAAAGTATCGTTGCCTCCAAGGTCCGGCTCCTTCTCCAGTTTCATGTGAAAAGGATTGAAGAAGAAGAAGAAAAAAAAAACGAACGCAAAGCACAAAAGGGACGAAAGACGAGTAGCGGCGAAAGTTGAGTCGCTTCGTTCGTAATCCTAATGTCGTTTTCGTCCTCGAAAACATCCGACGCTCGCGTGAAATATTCTCAAAGAGGATTTTCTGTATCGCGGTGTTAAAAGAAGTCGAGCATACGCGCGTGTGTCAAAGTATATCGTAGAAAAAAAAAAAAAAAAAAAGAAAACGAAACAAAACAAGTCGTGTATGAAAAACAAACAAAAAAACGAAAAACATACCCGTAGGCCGCGAGGGTCGGATCGTAGGGGTAGTATCCGGTAGCCGCTGGTTGGAGCGCCGCGGTCCCCCACGCACTGCCCATATCCGCCGTCATTCCCATTCCCGTCGCGTCCTTCAGTCCATACGGATTTCCCTGCAATAGATCGGCGCTGTTAGTAAGGCACATTCCGACGGGAATCGCGATAAACGAACTCGAGGTATCGTGACGCTGCGTAACGACCCGAGCAGCCTCGATTCGTTGTCCCGTTCCGAAGTACGGTGCCGCCGCTGCGAGACGAGTAATCTGTCGCAATGAGATATCCTGCCAATTAATAATCACAAACTGAGACATTCCTCGTTCGAGGGGTGCGCGCAAGGAGCGAGAGCCGCCAGGACCAAGCGATATAACTCGTTGTACACGCGCGGGGTGGGAGGAGGGCGAGGGTGTGGGGGAAGGAGGAGGAGGAGGAGGAGGAGGAGGAGGTAAGAGGTAGGAAGGATTTTCGTGGCGGCTCCCGCAGACTCAAAAAGCCACGGACGCGCAAGTATATTAGGTGGCTAATGGTAGCACAATGGGATATTATTAGGCCGGGCTTAGGAGGGCCCCTGACGCGATCCTGGCGCCAGCACGTTTCGTGTTACACCTTGGTCCGTCGCGCGCGCGCGCGGCGCGCCTTATAATTCTTCATTTATGCTACTCTCTGTTTCTCTCTCTATGTCTCTCTCTTTCGCACTCTTTCACTCGGGAACCGTCGCGGCTAACCTCTCTTCTACACACGCGTGTAGATGTAGGCGTAGACGCGAGCCCCGGTCCACACGCGGCATTTCAATTTATCCTCCGTCTCTTCCGCGAGTCCGAGGGTTGCGTCGTTACTCTGGGCTTCGAACGACATCGGGGCAAAATAAGAAGAAAAACAAAAAAAAAACCGCCCGCCAAACGTTCTTTTCAACATTTATCGTCTCGAAATTTAACGTATTCTTTTCACGAACCCGAATATTTGATAATTAAGTGATTTTCATCTACAATTAAGTAAAAATACATATCAGTATACTGGTTTAAAATTTGAAGCCAAGTTACCGAACTTTTAATGGAAAATTAAGATTTAAAAAATCGTCTTATTTTTTTTGCAGCAATTTATGAAGATGGCATGCTGGCCACGTTTCTATCTAATCATTTATAGAATAATAAATAACTCTAGATGTCCCATTAAAATTTGAAGCCAAGTTACCGAACTTTTAACAAAAAATTACGATTTAAAAAATCGTCTTATTTTTTTTTTTAACTTAGAAAAATGTAACTAGCAGAAGAATTTTCGTCACTGCGACTTTTCAGTGAAGATGTCAAAAAAAAGGATAAATCTAATAAATTTTTGCGAATTTTTTTATTTCAGTTAAGCGTTGGATATAATAATTAATTGTAACTTATTTTTATCAAGCTCCAGTGTAATCTACTAATGCTTTGATAGGGCTCTGCTTATGTGGCCGCTAAATACGGCCCTCCGTGAAAGAAATACCTTGATAATTCGCGTCTTTCAACTTTCTCATTCCATCTTGCGCCATTATTTTATCGCACAGGCGTTCACAATTATGTTCTTTTAGTGTAAGAGAAAAGTGACATCTGTAACTACGGTATAATTGATCACTACGTTTTTTCGTCTTCAACTTCGTACGAGGCCCGCATGCGCTGATAAACCAGAGCCCGCGTATCGATAAGCCCCCCCCCCCCCCCCCTTATATGTAACAGCTGACGGCGCGTGGAGGCCAAGAAAGTGAAACGAATGGACAATGTCTAGCGGTGTAATTCGAATGGCAAGAACTTGGTGACGTTCGAAGTCTGAATACACATATGCAAATATGCATGAAACATATCGCGCGTATACAAAAGCTATACATATAAAACCGTTCCGTGACAGACTGAATGGCTGACTGACACATAGACCACGCATAGCCTAAACCGGTAAAGATAGAAACACGAAATTTGGGATGCATGTCCCTTAGAAAGTGTAGAGGTGCACTAAGAAAGGATTTTTCGAAAATCGACTCCGAAGGGGGTGAAATTGGGTGTAAAAGTTTGTACGGATAATTGTATTCATTGCGTGTATCAACTTGAAACTTGGTACAAGTATTCTTCAAAACAAATAATAAAGCGAATATTTTAGAATGTTTTAAAACAACCCCTAATCAAGGGTGCAATAGGTTGCTGAAGTTTGTATCGGAAAATGGAATTTCCTGCATTTATCTCAATGAAATTTGGAAGATATGTTCCTTAAAGAGCGTAAATGTGCACTAGGAAAGGATTTTTCGAAAATCAACCCCTAAATGGATTAAATGAAGTGAAGTTTGTATGGAAAATCGATTTTCATCCGTTATTTTTATTCGAATTAAGCAATTTTAGTGAGTTATTTTCAGGTGAATCGTCATGATTTTATCTTTTTTTTTTCGATTTGAATGTAACCTGTTCAGAAACACTTCTGAGGCCTCAATAGCTTGAAGCCAAAATTCCACGCGGGCGAAGCCGCGGGCGTAAGCTAGTTCTACATATTTTCCAACACTCGGCTGTATTCGCTACGAGAAATTGTAGCAATTCAAGCCCTTTTGTTTGTCAACAGCTTGTGTATATAGCTCTGTGCGTACGTGTGCGTGTCTGTATGTGTGTGTGTGTGTGTGCGCGCGTATTATGCAGACCTCCCAGAGTCCTTGCTACGATCCTCTAGGCATCTTTACGAGGCTGAGTGGACCACGGGTGGTCCAGTTGGTGCTCGATTATTGTCACGGTGCGGTGGTTAGGCCAGGCATTATACACGTTCCTCCCTATAGATCTATACACATACGGATACGCGTATACGCGGTTTTGTGGGCAGAGTCGAAAGAGCAACTGCACCGGCGATCCGCAATTACGATCCGTATTGTATACCAGACTCGTTGTATCACACAGCTATACGGATAATCGAGGCACACGTAGCGCGTCGCAAGCTTATTACCGCGTTGTA